>JAMPIV010010810.1:0-80884 GCA_024509875.1 Oreohelix idahoensis | reverse complement strand
AAGCTTTTGTATTACTCCCTGCCGCATAACAATCGTCTTTTAATTACCTGGAGAGGTCCTTTCAGGATCATCTCAAGAATATCCGATGTCGACTACATCGTTGATGTTAATGGTAAACATAAAACCTTCCACATTAACATGTTGAAGGAGTATTACTCACGTCCTGATTATCTACAGTCAGTGTTCCAGGCAACTGACGATCCTACACCTCCTATTCAACACTATTCTAGTTTGTCAGTCATCCAAGAAGAAGAATCTTCTTTCGATGATGTACAACTACCAATACCAGTTGTACCACTCCCATTCACTGTGAGAAATGGAATGAAGTTGTACACTCTCATCTACTCTTATCGTCTGAGCTGATCAACGTCAGCAAGTCTTCTAGATGATGTCTACTGCACTGCGTATTAGGATTGGTACCATCACTTGACTATCGACCAGGTCAGCCCAACAGTCAGGTCATCCAACATGACATTATATCTGACTGATCGATACGCCTAATTCGAGGTTCAGCCGCATATCCTTAATTCCTTTACACTTTCGTGATAAAGGTTGATAAGGAATTGTGGAGTGAGTATAGCCTAACCAATTAAAATATTAACTTGAACCATCTTCATCACCATATATTCTTCTTCCCAGTTGTAATCATTAGAGTAAGAAAGACATAACGAAAAAGACAATATCACTTCGTCATTTGTGGCGTAGATTATCAATGGAAATTAACTAAGATTACCAAAAATTCGATGGGGCGGTTAACCATACATTCTTTAAGATGACTTATATTTGAGAAGATTAACCATTGTCATGCTACACTTATCTTTCGGAAATTTGTAACCTCTCAGATGTCAATTAGGGGAATAGCAATGTTTTGAGCAAGGTTGGCTCTATACCAACACAGGATGCTCATAACCCTCCGACAGGCAAAGCCATTGCATGGCCGCTTTCTCGTACTACCAATACGGGGTCTTTTTTCAATATGAATTTTATGCCATTTAGCAGGGTAAAATTGAAATGCGTTCCAAGCCTACCATTTTGTACGGCAATGATCGCGCCGTGCATATTGTCCCCTCATCGTTCCCCGATGTCATGTACTTATAATGGATGACATCCTGGTCTTTATTCAGTGACTTCATTGGGATGAATCATAATTCACGGGGTTTAAAACTCTTACTTTCTAGCCTTCACACGTGCGTTTGGACTTAAAACTTAACAGCGGAAACCCATATCCAAAGGCATTTTTGTCGGTTTTCATTGACATACAGCTGCAATATGCTGGGATCAACCGCATAGGTCATGGTTTCATGTATACAGAAGACGGTCAGTAACGTCTCTAAAATTTTAAACCATCTCCTCGGCACCTAAGACAAAAAAAACAAGTTAGATCTCTTTTTAAGGACTAATATACTAGTATCTATTAAAAAATACATTACCCTCTTGATTGGTCTAGGGCTCATATAAACTGCAGCATCTATTTGTTTCTATCTCTTACTGAGGTAAGGGCAACATCAAGTATTGTAATTAAAGTTGGTTCGCAGGATGTTCATACCAAAACGGCTTTAGACTATATAAACGACAATTTTTTTCATTATGCCACCTTTTATAGGAGGTTGCCTAACAAAAATCTCTACTTTCATTCTTCGCAAGTGATGCATCTTCTTACGCTAATGCTGCAGTTTTGATGCAGGAATATAACGGCACCTTTTATTTCCGGTGATGTAATCGTGTCCAGAAAAGCTCACGGCACGAGCGAACTCAAATACTTCCGTTTTTCTGGATAAAGAGAGCTCCTCGCTTTTGTATGGGTCAATCACAAAACTGGAATCGTTACCTCCTTAGGTTTCACACACTTTGTGGTGGAATCTGACCAAAAAAGCTCTACCATGCACTGAAACACGAAGAATCGTTAAATCATCGAAGTCAGCGCGTTACAACGTACTATAGCGCTTCAACCAAATCAATTTTGAAATACGAGCTATTCCTCTGGAGTGAAGAAAGTGTTCGCAGACTGTTATGACGAGTGCCCAAGCGAACTTGTCGAAACTAAACCTCTTCGCATATGTTTGGAAACTTGGTCACCCGATAACATGAATACTATCTTTGTACATTATCATTGGATTGTACAGTCTATAAAAGACTGTTTATATAAATGAAGTAATTCGTTATAAAGTATAACTATTCAGATATACTTACTTAATAGAGTTATAACATTTAACTTCTTGGTAGTAACATTTTATTAGTAATGGAACAATGATACTTATAGTAACGTTTTATTAGAACGGGAACAGGTGGTAATTGGAGTAAACATTTTATCAGTACGGGAATACATTGGATACTACAGTAACTTTTTTATTAGTATGGAAACATTGTTAAGAGCAACAAATATACATTTTGTTATCCTATGGGAGGAACATATTACACTACATATCGTGTTTCGAGGCATAATATTTTATCGTGTATGGAACATTGAGAAGTCATTCGTCTCGTCGATTACTAACTAGTTGTCAACTGAACATTGACATATTGATAGTGATATTTGGAATTACTTAGAATATATTAGTAACATGTTTATTTTGTTAGTAATTAAGAAATTAAATAAATTAGAATAATTCAATTTAATCTATTTAATATGATTATGGAATCACACACATACTAACTTTCTTAGTTTTGTAACACGTAATACCACCTGCATTCACGGGTCTTAGTTATGATATCTCACTGTTAGATCACTAGTCAACCGTACTAGTGTTAGACAAACATTAAGGGTGTTGATTCTTAAAGTGTTTAAATTTTTGCATTGCTTCATTTTTGCAACATTGTATTTTCAATTTTTTCTGTTTTATTGATTCTCTTGTCATTGTGATCATCATCAGTTGTTGCTGTTCATTTTCAATTTTTGAAATCATATGTTTCAAATTTTTTTTTTTTTGTTGAAAACTTAGTTGAATTTTATTATCATCTTTTTTTTTTTAAAATGGTTTTTTTCATTTTTCATTTTCAACTTTGTTTTTTTACTTCGAATATTACCACAACGTTCCAAAGTAGGTCGAGTGTGGATGTGTGCTTTTAATGCATACTATCATTTAGTTATATTGATGTTCGTTTAATATTCTTTTTCTTAATATGGTATTTAACTTTATGCACTTTCCTATTTATTGAGGTAGTTTTGACTCACCTCTCTCGGGTACTAAGTTCAAAAAAATTACTAGAATTAATTTTTTTAAGGGGAGGGTAATAAGGGAGCTGTTACGTACATTTATTACCTAAGGGGGTAGTCTTCGGTCCTGCCAAATGTACGCACCAGTCTTATTATAGTTATATTATTTGTGCGTTCGATTGATTCACGCACTGACGTGCACAATACAGTGTGAGTTGCTTGGGACGCACGGGTAACCTAGTTGGGGAATTCTGACGTCATGTTTTGAACGGGGCAGTTCGGACCATGTTTATGTCCGATATATATTTCTTGGATTTTTCTGGCAAGTTTGAAGAAGCCATTATTTTGTAATGATATCTACTGGTATTCATGATGAAGCCAATAGTGGAAGTATCAAGTAAGTGTCGCCCCAGTTATTGAAAATTAAAGTATCAGGCCGCTCCTAGTTTTGGGTCTAGCGGGAATTCATCGTAGTATGTCATTCCTAGAATAGACAGACGGAGGTCGTTTAGCCCTTTTTGAATTACCGTAGAGGGAGGGATACCTACGGAGTAAACGAAGTTAAGTTGATTTGTATGCTTCACATGTTTTGTATAATGCCGTATTTTCGTCAATGCCAAAGTCGTGGAATGGATATAGAGCAGGTTAGTCCAACACAGAACTCCTAACCTGGTCGTATTGTCGTGGATGACTTTGTTTGGATTTATTATATATATGCTACCTAAGTATCGTCTATGGAAAAAGTCTGGAATTGTTACAAGTATGATAAGAAGTAGTGCTCCTTGAGAATGAATCCGTTTGGCCATAAGATACGTCCTTGAAAGAAGGTCAACGGACTTGACTGCAATACATATGATATGGTAGAGGAAGTGACCCTTAGTCACTTTGAATAAGAGGACTTAATTGTTAGAGAATCTTCCATGAACTTGAAAAGTAATTATCAACATTTTTGACGTATGGACCCTTTTGCACCTGTAACTATGATCGTCTTGTTCCACTCCGTTTATGTGTCACGTTACATAAATATTGTACGTTTAAATAAGTTACGTCACAGACTTGTGTGCTGCCAGTAAGTGACCAGTAAACACTACTTGTTGGAGTTGTTTTGAAGAACAATTTTCTGACATTTTTGTTCCTTTATGCAACCATTCGCGTAATGAAGTTCTTTACATTAGAACGAACACCCCAACACACCCTCACCCACATAGTTTTTCTTAAAGAGCTTACCACTGTTTAATTCAAGAGCCGGAATAGAACTTTGGCTTTCATTGATAGCAAGTTGGTCTAAAAGTACAATCTGGGACTTGAACTGAGAAATGGAAATATAAATCTAGCGAAATCGGAGACACAGATCAGACTACGTCGCAACGTCAAATTAGCAACTCCCAGGAGCCAGAGAGACATCGGACTAGTATTACAGAATTAAAGTGACAGATCAAAGTATTTGGGCGTCTTTATAACTTAAAAGAAGAGAACCCGCAATTTTAAATACCAAGACTGGAAACTTAAGGAATCAAAGCACCCGTCATTAGAGGAATACTAAAATTTCCCACACCAAACTGTTTAAAAGCATCTAAACAAAGGTTGCTGTGTCCATTCTACTGTGCTAGAAGATTATGTTCTAAAATAATGTGGGGTAAGTTGTAAAAATGTATGTTTACCATGCTTATTTGACATGTCTGCACGTGCTACCGCGGTTATACCATGCATATGAGGTGGCAACTTCAACATATGAAAATAGTATGTGGCATAAACCACTACAGCAAGCACTGGTGTTTGTTTTATGCTAGTTCGCTCAGAAAAAGCGAAAGCGCAAGCTACCCCAGTACTCCGAATGCAGTAGTGAGTGCAAGTGATGATTACATCCCACATGTGCCTAAAGTGTATAGTATCATTTTTATGAGATTAATGTTAATTGTAATTCAGGCAAGCCATTGCCCTCGCGCTGTCCAGACATATTTTCCCCATTAAAGTAACCAGAAGAATAACGGTGATTTCTATTCATATTCCCTGATATATATGTATTTCTAAATCACATATACTGTGTTATATTCAGGGAGAATAATTATTCAGAGAGGCTAACATTGGTGGATGTGAACAGCGCGAAAATGTGCAGCTGTTAATCTTCAGCCCACAAAACTGTACTTATCAGAGGACATCTGTTCTTTTATTTTTTCCTAAAGTTCGTGGTTCGAAGCTACAGGATCGACGGTATCTTAATACCAGACCAATCTGAAGTAAAGAATCTTCGCCACTACCCTTGTGATTCAAAGAGCTGGGTTCGACACCAGCTACCTTCAGTGGAACACGTTGTGTGAAGACACCCACCTTGACATTAGGAGTGAAGTTCATCTAGACGCCTCTGGAGAAAGAGTCCTCTCACACAAATACCTGAAAACGATACAGTTCAGTACCCAGCAAGGTAACTCTTTTGTAATAGGCTTGCAAAGGACACTAATAACCATCAGTCCCCAATTAAATCTCAGTGAAGACAAATTTTTTAAAACCTTCTAAAATGATCCTTATCCATATTTATTTAAAGTTGTTAAAGACTAAATGATTATTTAGTAGTGGCTGTATAAATAGATAGATAGATAGACAGATAGACAGACAGACAGACCAGACAGACCTGACAGACAGACAGACAGACAGACAGACAGACAGACAGGACAACGTCAGTACAGAACAGACAGATATTTAGATGATAAAGTGATAGGGTGGGCGAGATGATGAGGATGATTGTATTGTGATGTGTGACCACTCTCTTGTCACACTCGCACCGACCCGAACAACAATAAAACTCTTGATGCTAGAGGCAGGGACTATATTAATTTTTATAAACCAAACAGTGACAAAGCAAACATTAAACAAATAAACCAAGAAACATAACACCAAACAAAACTAAACAAAACAAAACACCCAACAGTGCCCGATGCTAATATGTCATGTCTTTGTGTTCTTCTGTGTGGGTACACAGGCGGCGCTTCGTCGTTTCGTTCCCTCTTGTCTGGACTGATACTTAAAAAAGGTCGCTGCTGGCCTTCGTATGCTTTATATAGACTGCTAAGCCTAAACACTCAACTTAGTCCGCGCGCGCCGTAATCGCGCTACTTAAATAACACTCGCGATATATTGCTTTAGGAATAGCGAAAACACAAATAAAACCTACAGCTATTATCAAATAACACAATTCTACACCACAACTATATGTAGGCTTTATTGTGGCCTAATAACATATCTTCTACTTCATCAATCTTGAAGAATTTACATCTCAGCATGCTTCGCGCACTTCTAAAATACATGGGCGATAAATCTGCCCAAAAACAGGTAGGGGGCGGGCGTCTCCTTTTCGGCCCCATCACACATCTCCCTCCTGATTTTGTTGTCGTCCCGACAACATCACTACCTCTGGCGCTTCAGTCGACATCTCTTAGATCGTTGGTGCTGCGTTTGATTATTTCTCAGCGGCGATGTTTTGGGCTCAGATTCTGTATTCGGTACAACTCGGCTGGGGACCCTCTTGGTCGTTATGTCCCCAGTTGTACGTTGTCGGGCTGGCAGTTGCTGTGGTCTAGAAGACTCGCACACCTGTGCCGCATCGCTGCCTGCCCGTGACGTCTGCCTGTCAGTGCTTGTAGCTGTCGAATCTGTAGGGGGATTGCTCCTGACGTGCTTGACACTCGTTTTGCGTGGACGGTGGCCAACATTCCCCACTATCTGCTTTTGATGTGTTTCCTCCTCTGAACCTTGACTTGCACTCCCTCCTCTCTGCTTAAGACGAGTTTCCTCCCCTAACCGACTACCAATCTTCTCGGCGCCCTTAGGGTGACAGTTGTCACGGTCATCTCTTGGCTTACACCCGGAAGGAAACCTGGTTGTGGTAGCACGTCTCGGGAAAGAGCTCTTTGGGGGACAGGCGGCTATCAAATGTTCTGGGGATTTGCATCCAAAACATCTCTTCGGAAGCGGGCCTTGAGGGCACTTGGCTGCCATGTGGTCTGACAGGTCTCCACAATTGTAGCATCTTATCTTTCTGGACTTCCTCTGTGCCATGGGTCGCTTTCTGCTGCCCTTACACTCTTGACCGCCAATGCCGCATACATAAATTGCTTCCATGCCCTGGACCGATGGTTTGCTGTCAAACTCTACTCGTTCATTCCTCGCCAGACTCCGGAATCCCTTTCTGTAGATCTTGGTCTGATGTACGAATACATCAATACCTCCATCATCTGGCGTGATGAACCCCCATCCCCTGTGGACACTATACCACTTGCACATCCCTTTTCGCCTTGTCGGTGCCACTGCTTTTATTGGTGCTGTCAGCTCACAGCTTCCCTTGACGACAGCCTGACTCTCACATACAAGAAGGGCTAGTTGCGGTTCCTGCGGGCACACCTCCTCGTCTTGCGTTGGCTGTTCCCGCGGACGACACACCTCCTCGTCTTGCGTTGGCTGTTCCCGCGGACACACCTCCTCGTTGTGCTTTGGCTGCTTCCGCGGTTGGCTTGGTGCTTTTTTTTCTCTGCACCTCCTCTTGTGCTGGCGAACTGGACCTCTGACATCTGTGCTATCTGGGACTTTTAGGAAGGATAATTCTGCTCTGAGTTGCCTCCTCCCTCCTTCTTTAACTTATGCACTTGCTATCTGGACCCCGTGTCTCAGGCTTTTTACTTTCACATAAACAGCATATTCCCAAGGGAAATTCCTGTTCACCTTACTGACTTGTGGTTGCTCGCTGTAGGCTTTTTTGACAATTTCCAGTAACTTCTTAGGGCTGGCCTTGGCTCCGCCATGTATCCGTAATTCTCTAGATACCCATTGTGTCACGTTGTCCATATCATGTCTAACTTGTCTTCTGACAAAAAGGCGCCACCTTCCACGCGGCTTTCACATCTCCACAAACTCTTGCCAATGGTGGGTCTCCCCTCTCCACTAAATAACCTTATCTCTGGCTCCTCCCACGTACAGTACCTTCATATGCGCATTTAGCCATCTTTGCTGCAGGACTGCACTGCTGGGTGGTTACAATATTTGTTCGCTTGCTGTTTGCTCAGTGTCACTGTCTGCCTTATCCTGCCGACGACGCCAATTGTGATAGGGTGGGCGAGATGATGATGATGATTGTATTGTAATGTGTGACCACTCTCTTGTCACACTCGCACCGACCCGAACAACACTAAAACTCTTGATTCTTGAGGCAGGGGCTATATTTCGGGCTTTTTTATAACCCATTCAGTGACAAAGCAAAACATTAAACAAATAACCAAGGAACATAACACCAAACAAAACTAAACAAAACAAAACACCCAACAGTGCCCGATGCTAATATGTCATGTCTTTGTGTTCTTCAACGTGTGGGTACACAGCGCGCCTCGTTTCGTTCCCTCTTGTCTGGACTTGATACTTCTGAAAGGTCGCTTGCTGGCCTTCCTATGCTTTATATAGACTGCTAAGCCTAAACACTCAACTTAGTCCGCGCGCGCCGTAATCGCGCTACTTAAATAACACTCGCGATATATTGCTTTAGGAATAGCGAAAACACAAATAAAAAACCTACAGCTATTTAATATAACACAATTCTACACCACAACTCAATTTAAGGCATTATTGTGGCCTAATAACATATCTTCTACTTCATCAATCTTGAAGAATTTACATCTCAGCATGCTTCGCGCACTTCTAAAAATACATGGGCGATAAATCTGCCAAAAATAACAGGTAGGGGGCGGGCGTCTCCTTTTCGGCCCCATCACAGATAGAGGATAGATAGATAGATAGATAGATAGATAGATAGATGATGGATGGATGGATGGATGGATGGATGGATGGATGGATGGGCGGGCGGGCACGGGCGGGCGGGCGGGCGGGCGGGGGGCGGGCGGGGCGGACGGACGGACGGACGGACGGCGGGCGGACGGACGGACGGGGACGGAACGGACGGACAGGACAGACAGACAGACAGACAGGACAGACAGACAGACAGACAGACAGCACGACAGACGGACAGACAGATAGATAGATAGATAGATACCTAGATAAATAGATAGATAGATGGATAGATAGATATACAGCCAAAATGATAACTATAAAAAGGAATTTCGCTAAATTAACTCAGCTGGGGGCTCGAACAAAAGCCAAACCATTGCTTAAAACGTCACAAAAGGTGCCGGATCAGAAATAAGTTAATAGTGCTCTGCATTCACCCGTGTGTTACCGGGGCCCGAAAGGGGAGCAAAGAATAGTAACACTGTACCCTATCATGCATGTCGTAAAAAGCGACTAAGAAGGGTTGGGTATGGGGTGGTTACCCCATCCCATAAATAACTTTTTACCACAAAAACTTCAACAAACATGGAACAAAGTCAAATACAGAATATAAATCAACGCAGCCGCCCATGACAGAAGAAAGTCCTCTGGAAAGGAGGCGCATGAAGCAACCCATTGAAAGCCGAAAGGGTTGCCGGACTAACCTTTTTTCGTCTAGGATTGGCATCTGGGAATGTTCGCACTCTTTGTGAACAAGGGAAAACTGCACAGGTAGCAAACAGAAATGAAATTATTACAGGACTGATATCAGGGGTCTCTGCCAGACATGGCGGAAGGGCTTAGAGAAGAGGAGACTGATCACAGGAGAAAGTGTTGTCATCAGGACATGAGGAGGAAAGAGCCCACCACAGTGAAGGGGTGGCTCTAATGCTGTCTAGGGAAGCACAGAAGGCACTTATAGAATGGGAAGCAATGGGACCCCAAATTATAACAGCAAGGTTTTAATCAGCCAAAAAGATAGTAATATAATAACATCATTCAGTGTTATGCAGCAACAAATAGTAAGGAAGAATCTGAGAAAGAAGACTTTTACACCAGATTACAAAATGTTATGGACAAAAAGAAAAGGAAAGGACATCACAATTTTGATGAGGGATCTAAACACGAAAATATGTACAGACAACACTGGCTTTGAAGAAATCATGGGAAAGCATGGATTAGGTATGATGAACGAGAATGGGGAACTATTAGCAAACTTCTGTGCTTCAAATCAACTAGCTATAGGAGGAAGCATATTTCCACATAAAAGAATACATAAAGCAACATGGATATCACCTCACCACAGAACTGAGAATCAGATTGATCACATGTGCATAAGTAAGAAGTTTAGGTCATCATTGCATGATGTAAAAGTATGTAGAGAAGCAGATGTGGTATCAGACTACCATCTTCTGTTGGCTAAAACAAAATTAAAACTCGAGAAATTTACAAGATTATATAGCTATAGACAACAGTATATTGTGGGATATCTAAGAAATCAGGAAATAAGAGAAATATTTTCTATCACAAGTATCCAACAAATACCAAGTACTCCAACAGCTGGAAGATGAAGCAGATAAGGGAGACCACTGGCAAACAAGTAAAAAATATATAAAACGAGACATGTGAAGAAATACTGAGAGACACAGAACATCGCCCCCAAGCACGGATGACCACAGAAACCAGTAGGAAGATAGAACACAGGAAACACCAGAAAGCAGATTTAAACAGAAGCAAAAACCAGAAGATCCAAAGCCAAGGACTCTTGAAGTGTACATAGAAGCAAACAAAGAAATAAGAAGAAACATCAAAAGAGGCAAGAGGAAGTATGTTGAAGGAGTTGGTAAGGGAAGCAGAGGAAGCTGCAGCCAAAGGAAATATGAGGGATCTGTACAACAACACAAAGAAGCTAACAGGGAAATATACGCAAGTAAATGGCCTCATAAAAGATAAGAATGGAAAATTGCTTAGTAATATTCAAGAACAAATGAAGAGATGGACAAAACATTTTTAGGAACTTCTCAATAGACCCAGATCCAACTAATCCCCCAGACATCCAGTCAGCAGAATAGGAGCTACAAATCAGCTTGTGAACGACCAAAAGTAGAGAAGAAATAAAGCCATAAAGGTTCTGAAAGATGGAAAAGCAGTTGGTCCAGATTGCATTCCAGCAGAGGCCATCAAAACAGATCTTGACACCTCTACAGAGATATTGAATCAGCAACTGATACAGACAGACAGCCATCAAAACAGATATTGATACTCTACAGAGATATTATACAAACTACTTGGCAAAGTCTGGGAGAGAGAGGAAATACCAGCAGAATGGAAGGAAGGTTATCTGGTCAACTTGCCTAAGAAGGGAAATTTACAAGAGTGCACAAATTATAGAGGAATAATGTTACTATCAGTGCCAGGAACAGTACTAAACAGAATCATCCTTAGGAGATTAAAAGAGTCCATAGACAAGCAACTGAGAGATGAACAAGCAGGTTTTCGACAAAACAGATCCTGTACAGACCAGATAGCCACATTGAGAATAATAGTTGAACAAAGTCTGGAATGGATTTCACCGCTTTACATCGGATTCGTGGACTACGAAAAGGCATTTGACAGTGTAGACAGAGAATCCATTTGGAAACTGATGGGGCATTATGGAGTTCCCATGAAGATCATTAACTTAATAAGAAAGACCTATGAAGACATGACATGCAGAGTTCTTCATGAAGGACAACTTACAGAACCGTTTAAGATAAGAACGGGAGTGAGACAGGGATGCCTCTTTTCTTACTAGCAATAGATTGGGTTATGAAAACATCGACATCACACAACAGAAATTGAATCCAGTGGAATCTGACTAAACAGCTTGATGATCTGGATTTTGCAGATGACTTGGCTCTTATGTCCCATAACCATAATCAGATGCAAGAGAAAATGCAAATTCTCGATGAGAGGTCACAACAAGGGGGCCTGAAAATACACAGGGAAAACACAAAGATTATGAGAATAAATGCACGAAATGATAACAATGTTGAACTTGACGAAACACCACTAAAGGAAGTAGAATCGTACACATATCTTGGCAGTAATATAGACAAAGTTGGAGGGACAGACAGTGATATCAAAATAAGAATACAAAAAGCAAGAGGAGCTTCATTGCATTAGGAAACATATGGAGAATAAGAGAAATCAAGTCCAACACGAAAATAAGAATCTTAAACTCAAATGTCAAGTCAGTCCTATTGTCTGACTCTGGCACATGGAGAGCAACAAAAACAACAACCAAAAAGCTACAGACTTTTATAAACGGGTGCTTGCGTAGAATAGAAGGACTGAAATGGTATGACAAAGTCACAAATGTGGAATTGATGACAAGGACCAGACAAGTGCCAGTGGAACAAGAGCTGAGAAGAAGACGCTGGCGATGGATAGGACACACATTGAGGAAACCTGTTGATAGCATTACAAGGCAGTCCTTGTTCGGGAATACACAGGAAAGAGAGGCAGAGGTAGGCCAAAAAAACACATGGAGAAGAGAGCTGGATGCAGAGGTGAAAATGATGAGGAGAACATGGACAGAACTTGAGCGGATGGAACGGGACAGGAAGACTTGGCATGTGTTTGTTTTGAAGGCCTATGCTCCTCGGGGAGCTAAAGGGTATTGAGTGCTCTGCCCTATGCACCATTGTTCTTGACTTCTGAATTATCTTGTGGAAACTACCTTGGGATAGAAGCGTCATTATCCTTCTATCTACAACTCTGCCAAGAGTAGTCTTGTGCGAAGGTAGACACCTTTGACGACCCATTTTAGATACTCTTGAGTTTTGGCCACTGGTGGACCACTACTGCAGAGCAAATGGGAGGAAAATCCCGTGACATTCATTTCCATCTCGGATAAGTGCGAACAAATAGACGGTCCCGTGTGCAGGTTGTGCAGTTAAAATCCCTCGGCAGTTGGAAATCGTAAAGAGTAGGCCATAAAAGCCGCTGCCCTGGCAAAATTTGAAAACCTACCCACCACAAAAAATATTTTACAGAATGTGTGATTCCTATATACACACATTGGGATTTCTCGCCAGTGCTACGGAGGTCGTGCAGTGCCTCCTTGTGTGATCTCTAAGGAGGAGATCGGAGCACTGATGGTGTTGTCCGCGTGCAATAAAGATAGTCCTTAAATCCAAACCAAAATATCACTGAGTTTTGAAGGAACTACTGACCAGTTTAACTGTAGCACCGATAAAATTATTGCTGAACATCTACTTAAAAGGTACCCAATTTATGAGGAACAAGAAAGGCGTATAGTCACTGTCACGTGACCGATAATCTATTTTACCATCTTGTCCATAATTTGATTACTTTTTAAATGTCCTGGTTTTCCTCGTCATTTTGTATTCTTCTTTCTTTCATTTTTCACCTTCGCAAACCCTCCCCGAGGTTTGTTTACGTTTGGCCTTAGTACTAAATTCCTCAACGGCCAGCGTAGAGGTAACGTAATGTTATCTAGCCGCACCTGGTCTGACCAGGGGAATATCTCTTACGTTTAAAGCCTTTGATCACGAGCGAAAGGGTCCCTGTGTTTGGCTTCCAGAACGCTGCTTCGGATCATAATATTATGCATCATGGAAACAGGGGGAGACAAACCCGCGGTCAGTCTTTGGGTTTTTGCCCTTAGACAAGATAGAGCATAATGTTATGCATTTCTCTACCTGGGGAACTTTCGCACGATTTCTTTTGTCTTACTCTAGATTACGTCTTTCGCCGAACTTCTGTAGAAATACGCACGCCAGGTGTTCGGGGGGGGGGGGGGGGGTGGGGGGTGGGGGGGGGGGTGGGGGGGGGGGGCGGGTGGGGGTGTTGGGGGGTGGTGGGAAGCGTCCTTTGTGATCTATAAGTAGTAGACTGGTTTTAATAGACAAAGACATTCGTAAATTTTCCTGGCCCGTAGATGACCATCATGAGATAAGGCAAACTTTAACACAATACTAGAATGTGTTTGCCTATGTTCTAGTCATTTTCGGGGTGAGTTGACATATCTTATAATTATTATATTAGATTCATGTTAGCTTTTATATATCTGTTAGGAAAGTGAACTTATTTCTGAGGACTTCTCCTAGTAATTTATTCAGTGATAAGGTAGCGCTGTCTACGGCCTATTGAGTGGTGCTTAAACTGTTACGGTTTATCATGGGTTAAATGTTAAACTTACAATAACAGATATTAGGCGTAGAATCAGTCCACGAATGCTTACCATTGGGTTAAGAGTCAGCAAAATTAACTGTCATTTCTGTAAGATAATGTCAGGTGTGGATTGTTCACTTTAAAACTGAATAGTGAGATGCAGGCAATAACTCTGGATTATAGGAGATAGTCACTTATTCCTTTTTGATAGATATTTCTAGTGGCAAGGAGGATTATTTTATGCTTTACTTGTGTGGCTAGAAACTAGTCTATACCTTTCACTGAAAGCAGTCACCAGGCATAGATATAATTATATCTTATGATCTAGCCACAACTGTATTATTATAGCAAAAACATTGCATTTTCTTTGTATTCATTTTGTGGAATGCTAATATATTTTCCAAAGGGGACATACGATTTATTTGTGTAATGTCAAATGCTGTAATCTGTTTATGTAAATTCATTTAATGTTGTAAGATGAATAAGCATATTCATTTAACTGTAACTACAGGTTAGGTTTTTCTGTATGTTGAGATTGGGAGAAGAGGAGTAGATTTTGCTGTCAGAACATTTAATGACAGGACAGTTACATGGGTTGTACAAAAAGCTATATTAAGCCTATGCGGGCACATGCTATAATTGATAGAAGGGAAGGAGCGGAGCATGACTAGGTTATAAAAACCTTAGATTGATTTTAGCGTTGCTTGAAGTTAAAAGGTGTCTCTTTTGGGTCTCAGTTTCAGGGAGACGAATCGCTAGAGCGGATTCCAGTCAGGCGAAGAACGTAATATTCTCTTCGATCTAGAGGGTTTCTGAATACCGCTAGCGTCACGAATCGTCAACCTCGTTCCTGAATCAAAACCCCTTTTTGTCAACGCCAAGTTAAGCTCACGCAGTGCAACGGAGCCAACGCAAAATCTGGAATCGCCAAACGCAAGTAGTAGTTCTCTACTCGCCTATTGGATTACCAGCCAGAGCATTGCGGCTTCCAGAATATCAAACCCCTCAGCATGCCTATAGCAGAATTCCCATCACCCACCTTTTTTGTGCCTAAACGGGGCACTCAGCAAACCCACAGCCAAACCAGTTTAACAGGATATACTACCCCAGCACGTAAGAGCCTAGCGCCGGATAAGCGCGCCTGGTGACTCTTTGTCCTCAAGTGACTTTTCTTCTGGTTGTATTTCCTGGATACTTAAAACCTCGCACGTATGAGCAGCCATCTATGGACAGAGGTCCACCCCTCTCTATGAGTAGCGGTCAACCAACGTTTAGCACCAACAAAGAAAGTTTTGTAGGCTAGTCCCTCATGAAGAAGATCTACAAGTAATTCACTTACTGGAGCTAGTACATTTGGTCCCCGAAAAAGCGGACAGGCTGTCGCCCCAGTTCAATCAGTTGGTCAGCAGGAGATATAACAGCGTCCCCCAGCCCACCTCGCGCCAGTAGGGGGAGTCACCAATGATAGTACCAACCAAGGACAGTTTTGTAGTGGCACAGTCCCTCACGAAGGAATCTACAAGTAATACACTGTCTGGACTATTTCATCTGGTTCCCGAAAGCGGACGGACTGAAACGCCAGTTTATTCATTTTGGTAAACAGGAGGTAAATAGAGTCTTCCAGCCCAACTCGCGCCAGTAGGGGAGTCACCAACGATAGCGCCTATACAGTGATGTTATTCAGGTTAATTCCATCACCGATGGAGGATATATACGAAAACACCACTTACTGGAGTTACTTCAGCTGGTCCCCGAAAACCGAAGGACTGTCACTCGATTATTTATCTCTTTGTGTTCTACAGGTTCATGTCGGTGATCTGTGTGTGTGGTTGTTGGAGTATTTGCATATTTGATTGATTATTGATGAACATTTTATGCTGTTTGTGATGACATGCATATTTTCATGCTTTCTTCATTTAATAAATTTTATCACATTTATTAATGCGCTGTTCACCGACCCTTTCATCCCATAATTAACTTGTTTAGCTCTTTACTATAATCTCTATGTATGATAAGAGAAAAGAGAGAGAGCAGGAGATGCTTAGACAGACATAAGTGAGTTTCATGTCTGTTGTTTTTCTGTTGTCTGGTGTTCTACTTCTTTATTTCCTGCGAGTGCCTGATAACATACCTTTATATTTGTTTCATATTAATTTCATATTAATTTACTGTTTACAGGCCTCAGGTTTCCCTCCCTTATTTGTAATAAATGTTTGTACAATACCAAACCTACCCACTATCCTGTTCTCACTGTTCTAGTCTACTATCATTTACTGGACACAGTATTAAGGTCCTAAGGGTCTTGTTGGATTCGGCCTATACTGCTTGATAGAAATACAACAGAAGTGATTGCGTCATTAATAGGCTGAACTGCCCATGGAGGACTTCTGGTGTCGTGTATTGTGGTTCGCACTATTGACCTGCCATTGAAACATCATTTTTTTGATGATGCGTAGATGGCAGAGCGGATAGTGTGATTCGCTTGCATGGCTAGGCGGGGTTGTCGCACGGAAGGTCCAGTGTTCAAATCCTGGGTAAGCCACTCATGTCTGTTGTTTTTCTGTTGTCTGGTGTTCTACTTCTTTATTTCCTGCGAGTGCCTGATAACATACCTTTATATTTGTTTCATATTAATTTCATATTAATTTACTGTTTACAGGCCTCAGGTTTCCCTCCCTTATTTGTAATAAATGTTTGTACAATACCAAACCTACCCACTATCCTGTTCTCACTGTTCTAGTCTACTATCATTTACTGGACACAGTATTAAGGTCCTAAGGGTCTTGTTGGATTCGGCCTATACTGCTTGATAGAAATACAACAGAAGTGATTGCGTCATTAATAGGCTGAACTGCCCATGGAGGACTTCTGGTGTCGTGTATTGTGGTTCGCACTATTGACCTGCCATTGAAACATCATTTTTTGATGATGCGTAGATGGCAGAGCGGATAGTGTGATTCGCTTGCATGGCTAGGCGGGGTTGTCGCACGGAAGGTCCAGTGTTCAAATCCTGGGTAAGCCACTCATGTCTGTTGTTTTTCTGTTGTCTGGTGTTCTACTTCTTTATTTCCTGCGAGTGCCTGATAACATACCTTTATATTTGTTTCATATTAATTTCATATTAATTTACAGGCCTCAGGTTTCCCTCCCTTATTTGTAATAAATGTTTGTACAATACCAAACCTACCCACTATCCTGTTCTCACTGTTCTAGTCTACTACCATTTACTGGACACAGTATTAAGGTCCTAAGGGTCTTGTTGGATTCGGCCTATACTGCTTGATAGAAATACAACAGAAGTGATTGCGTCATTAATAGGCTGAACTGCCCATGGAGGACTTCTGGTGTCGTGTATTGTGGTTCGCACTATTGACCTGCCATTGAAACATCATTTTTTTGATGATGCGTAGATGGCAGAGCGGATAGTGTGATTCGCTTGCATGGCTAGGCGGGGTTGTCGCACGGAAGGTCCAGTGTTCAAATCCTGGGTAAGCCACTCATGTCTGTTGTTTTTCTGTTGTCTGGTGTTCTACTTCTTTATTTCCTGCGAGTGCCTGATAACATACCTTTATATTTGTTTAATTTATTAATTTACTGTTTACAGGCCTCAGGTTTCCCTCCCTTATTTGTAATAAATGTTTGTACAATACCAAACCTACCCACTATCCTGTTCTCACTGTTCTAGTCTACTATCATTTACTGGACACAGTATTAAGGTCCTAAGGGTCTTGTTGGATTCGGCCTATACTGCTTGATAGAAATACAACATAGGCTGAACTGCCCATGGAGGACTTCTGGTGTCGTGTATTGTGGTTCGCACTATTGACCTGCCACTTTACTATACAGAACTAGGTCCTAGTTTTATGTGATTGGGTGACCGTTTCTATAAAAATATATATATAGTGCAGTCCGGATAAGTAGAAGTCGCTGGGACCATCTAAAATACTTCTATTTATCCGAAATTCTGCTCAAAGATGGGACTTTTTGCGGTCAGAAGAAGAAAGAAAGCATAAAGTTATTATTTTAACCATTTCTTGCAACTTTCATTGTTAAAATAACATGTTTGCATGTCTTCCACTCTTAAAACAAGAAAATTAATAAAAGCACATGATATTTGTTATAGTGCGTTTCACAATGTTTGCCGCTGTTTAATATTCAATATCTCTGCAACCACTTGATAGTAATTGTTGCAACTTTGCATATGACCTAATGATCGCTATGTCCCGAGGGGGACATTTTTTTCCTCGTTAACAAACTTATGGTTTTAAATTTTCTTTATTTAAAGTCTACAAAATCGACCACCTCCTAGTCCAACCGTGTATTGAGAGGGCTTACCCCTTCATATCTGTGCGCTATTTCGATTTAACATCTTGAACGCAAGTTTACGTGATTTTCCCAGTGTTTCAGCTCACTATCGCACTGTTTTGAACATTACATTGATCCTTCCGGTGCGTTCAGTTACCGTTCTACTGATTGTGTATTTCAGTGCATAGGCGTATCTTGCGGTATTCTAGGTCTGTAATACAATGGGTATGAAAGTCAAGTTCCTTACACTGCATACAATGGCAGTGAAGATGTATAAATATTTCTGCAGAGAAGCTAAGCGTGGTAAACTGCATCGGAGTCTCTCAAATCCTGAAAAGAGAACTATTCACGCTTTGGGTTTAAGTAAACGCTCATTTCATCAATTGCTCAAAGCAAATGGAATTTTCAGTTCAATCAATACCAGGACGCAAGGACGAAAGGAAGTAGTAGATAGTTTTGACAGGGATGTGATTAGAAGAGAGATTTGTAGAATGTTCACTTCCAAAGAAACTGTGACACTAAGAAAACTGAAAATTCGGCTGAGAACACACGATGACATTGATGTGTCGAAATCAACATTATGGAAAACTGTTAGAAGCATTGGCTTTACGTTTAGGAAGTACGCTAGTGGAAGAAACGTCATCTGCGAGAAGCCGCACTTAGTATCTATGAGAATTAAATATTTACGTGAAGTACGGGAAATGCGTAATCAAGATTATGATATTGTGTATGTGGATGAAACTTGGATCAATGCACACCACACAAGTGAAAAGGAATGGCAGTTATCAGATGGAACGATTAAAAGATGTGTACCCAGTGGAAAAGGACATTGTCTGATAATGGCACATGCAGGCAGCAGACATAATGGGCTAGTGAAAAATGCTGAACTTATTTTCACTTCCAATTATACGGACAACCGGGACTATCATACCGAGATGAACGGTAACATATTTAGAGAGTGGATTGAAAATACTCTTCTTCCGTTCCTAGACAGACCATCCTGAATGATAATGGACAACGCATCATACCACAACGCTGTGGCAGAAGAAGACAAAATCCCGACATCTTCGAGTACAAAAGATGCTATAAAGATTTGGCTTAGAAAAGAAGACATTCCATTTAACGAGGGGTTTCTGAAACCTGAATTACTGTCCCTTGTTAAGAAATCACAAAAGACCAAGATATTCCATATAGACAAGATGATTCAACAGCATGGTCATATGTGTTTGAGACTGTCACCTTATCATTCACATTTAAACCCAATTGAACTCGTTTGGGCAAAAGTTAAAGGACAGGTGGCAGCTGAAAATAAAACTTTCAAACTATGCAATATGAAAGAACTAACATATGCCACCCTCTCGCAGATAGACACAGATTATTGGTGTAAATGTGAAGACGACGTCTTAAAAGAGGAAAATGACTATTGGAAAAAAGATGGACTGTAGTTCATTCAGCCGAGAATAGTCATCAATATGTTAGACTCGTCTGACTCAGAATAAGTGTGTAAATACCTTATATGTTTTATATGTTTTCTCCTCCATCTATGTGTATATGTAAACCAATTCATTTCCTTTTTATCTCCACGATTTCACTACTATTTTTAACATACACAGTACTTTCACCTCTTCATGCATCCATTCACGTTTTAGTATAAAAAGTAACATTTACAACGAATAGGCGTTATTATTCTCTCAAATATTTCGAAGAAATAAAAAAGGACCTCACGTAGTAATCAGTTAACAAACCCCTCTAACATTCGAATTGTATAGACGCCTATGCCGAAAATATGCAACTTCCGTCATTTACGGTAAATTATTTTCATCCAGGACAAAATAATTACTTCGTTAAAAAAGATCAAAGGAATTAGCCGTTGCAAGAAAAGAACACTGCCTACAACATTGAATTTCATAAAAACTTTGGGACATTGAAAATATAAGACCACATGCAAAAAATCATGTTTATCAGTGCAAGGAATATGGAGATATTTGAAGTCAATCGTCGACCGATCTTTTTGAAACGCACTATAGTAGCGTGACTGAAAGTACCAAAACATTAACTATTCTGCGTGTCATATCTTACTCATCTCGGATCCTGTACCGTGTTTTCAGAGCATAATACACAAAGCCCCATCTGTATAGTTTAGGGATTCTCTGGGGGGCGACACAGAAAGATTAGGACGACTACTACGTCATGTATGTCAACTAATATCTACTTCTACACAGGGCTGGCAGCCTTATTATATCAAACAAATTGCTACAGAAAACCACCGCTGCCAGAATACAAAAAGTCTTTGGTCTGCTGTCTCAGTCACATTCGCATTCTCACGTTCAACCTCTTCGTCATCCGCAAAACGTTTGCCGCCAAGGTGAGTTTTTAGTGGACCAAACAGGTCGACGTAAAGAGACGATATCTGATTACCAAAAGCCAGGAAAGAACAGAGACCGACGATGTCGACCAGAAATTCAACACCATCTCAACAATATACAAAGAAAGCAGCAAGTCATGCTTGGGATTCCAGGAAAGAAAGAGCCAAGACTGGATAACACCAGAAACGCTTAACACCACAGCGAAGAGAAAGGAAATGAAAAGAAAGAAAACAGAAGCTAAGTCTCCCAGGTTAAAGGCACTATATAGTGAACAGTACAGTCAGCTGGACAAGGAAGTAAAACGTCAAACCCGTGCTAACAAAAGGACATTTCTGGATGACCTTGCAAGACAGGCAGAAGAGGCAGCACTGAGAAATGAACAAAGCACAGTTTATAAAATAACTAAAGCTATCAGTGGAAAACGAGGTGCAAACAACATAACGTTAGTAAGAGACAAGCAAGGAAATCTCATCACCACAGCACAGGGGCAGGAAACAAGATGGGCAGAGCACTTCAGAGAAACACTGAATAAGGAACCACCAGAGACCCAGCCGAATGTTCCTGAGGCTGAAAGTGACTTAGACGTAAATACAGACATTCCACGAAAAGAAGAAATCATCACAGCTATCAAAGGGCTAAAAAATGGAAAAGCGCCTGGTCACGACAATCTAAATGCTGAGCTATTCAAGACAGACCCTGAACTAGCAGCAGAACTATTAGAACCACTATTTGCACAAGTCTGGGAAACTGAGACAACACCAACGGAGTGGAGTAAAGGAATAATTGTCAAATTGCCCAAGAAGGGCGACCTTGCAGACTGCAACAACTGGAGAGGAATTACCCTCCTCTCAGTTCCCAGCAAAATACTAGGCAGGATAATCATCCAGAGAATTTCAAGAGCAGTTGACCATAAACTGAGGAAAGAACAAGCGGGCTTCAGAAAGAACAGAAGATGTGCAGCTCATATATTTGCCCTCAGGAACATGATAGAGCAGTGCTCAGAATGGCAGAGACAGCTGTACATTAACTTTGTTGATTTTGAAAAGGCTTTTGACAGCATACACTGGGACAGCCTATGGAAAATTCTGAGGGCTTATGGAATTCCTAGCCGCATTATTTCCATCATAAAAAGCCTCTATTCTAACTTTACGTGTAGTGTTGGATCGAGTAATGTAACTTTAGAAGTGAAAACAGGGGTACGACAGGGATGCCCCTTATCAACAACATTATTTTTGACAGTCAAAGATTGGGTGATGCGCCAGACAACAGAGGGCAGTCCAAGAGGAATTAGATGGACAACGTTTTCTACACTGGAACACCTGGAATATGCAGATGACATTGCACTACTCGCGCATTCACATCAACACTGTTACGTGCAGTCTTTGATATCTTACAATATTACACATTGGTATACTTGTTATGTTCGCAAATATTTTGTAAACAAAATAGTGCTTAAGGAAAAGTCATTATTGAGTTACTTCCCTTGAAAGTTGTGTCGGCTCTTTCGATCGAACTCCGCGGATAAATCCAGTTTTCTGCGATTTATTCTTCGTTTGGGTAGTAATAGATTGTTCTTGCTTCAGAATATCTATGGCCTGAATTTATGTGTATTGTTTGTCTGAGTAGGACGAGTCTGTCTTATATCTGTATATCTTTACATATCTAAGTCGAACTATATGTTCTGTTGTCTCTAGGGAGGTCAAAGGCTATTCGGCGGATGTGTCGCTAGAGTGTGGTGTGATTTGGCTTCGTCCTGATAGGGACTGTGTTTTCTATGTCGGCTTGTCGCCGGGGAAAAAGTGATCTCAGTATTTGTGGGGAAAGTGATAGTCGTCTAGACCTATCGTGTATGCTTTACCCCAGTGTTTATTCGTATTGCCAAGGAATGGCAGAATCATATTTCTGATACCAAGGTAATAAAAGATACTCTTATGAACTCTCGTACGAAGCCATCATTTTCGATAGGTACGATTTGAATGTCTAAGAGAATATATTTGACTCGATGAAAACGACTTCGATTCCTAGCAGCACTATACCCTGTAGAATGCAGTCAATTGTTCATGACCAAATCTACAGAGCAATGAAAGATTTAATGAATGACTAACTTTAGGACAGATTCATTATCTGTATCCAAACGTGAGTGACAGCTCACGAGTGAAGCCATCTTGGAACCAAAACATGTAGTGACTTTCAAGAAGAGAAAAGGGATGCCCGTATTATCGCTTGATTAGTCCAGAGATCACTGCTACACATGAGAACCCATTGCTAGCGGTTCAATATTATTATATGGAAAAATATGTGCTGAACATTATGTTGGAGAATCGTCGCTAGACGAGATTAGGTCTAGAAGCCATCTGAAATATTATTTATAAGCTGACGTGCTCAGTCAGTGAAGTCAGTTGATATATATGTATGGGCGATACTGAGTGCTTGGCTACTGACAGTACATTATACAATTATTCTACATGAGTGCCCATGTAACATTGCAAGACCATTTATCCACTGTACTATGATGTATTATGCCAACCTGTGATTTGTCACTATCTGTGCTGTCGAGTGTATACGTCCAATTAAACTGTAGAAAGGTACACAGTCGTTGGTGTCGATGACTTCCAGCCATACATGAGTGTGAGAAAAGAACATTTGTCAACACCACGAACCCTTATTATCATTCGCACATTATACACTCAATCCATGTCTACACACCACTGCGTAGGTCAAGTTGACATTCCATACACTACAGTGGAGCAAACAACACCATAGAGATCTTATCAACTGATGATGATGATGATGATGTCTGCTTCCATCCACTTATATTTATCTTTTGGTGGATATCACTAACTGGAATAAATAGAGGACTTTATCAAACACATTCAAGACAAAACCGATAGACTGAATAAGTATGGCCAGCAGGTTGGCCTGAACATCAATTTGAAGAAGACAGAGGTCATGACACTAAATGTGGGCAATCCTGAGCCAATAACAGTAAGGAACCAGAAGTTAGAACAGACACATTTACTTACCTAGGAAGCATAGTAACACCTGACGGCGGAACAAGCAAGGACATTAACAACAGAATGAATAAAGCGAGAACAGCCTTTGCTGTTCTCAACAACATTTGGAAGTCTTCCCAGTACAGCACAAACACCAAATTAAGACTGTATGAGAGCTGTGTACTTTCTGTGCTTCTCTATGGTGCGGAATGTTGGAGAGTAACAGAGAAGGAAATGTCGAAACTGTCCTCCTTCCACACAATCTGCCTAAGGAAAACTCTCCGAATCTTTTGGCCAAACACCATCAGTAACCAAGAACTACTTATTCGGAGTAACCAGGAGGACATGCACACCATCATAGCTGGCAGACGCTGGAGTTGGGTTGGCCACATCCTCAGAAGGGACCCTGATACCATCACAAGAACAGCTATGCTATGGACCCCCGAGGGAAAGCGAAAGAGAGGACGACCAAAAACAACTTGGCGGAGAACTGTGGAAGCTGACATGCAAAGAATGAACCACAGTTGGGGCACTGTACGAAGGATGGCCGTCGACCGAGCAAAGTGGAATCAATTTGTTGCTGCCCTACAAGACGCCACCAGGCGTGATGGCCGCTGACTGCTTTGACGGTTGGTGGTTATGGATCAAAGAAGAAGAAGAAACAGGTGGAAATCGCTCAGGGCTACGTCGGGGCTGTAAGGCTGATGTTCAAGAAGTTGCCACCCTAGTTGTTCAATTTTCTCCTGGGTTAATCGAGCCGTATGTGGTCTGGCAATGTCATGATGGAGCAGTACTCCTTTAGTCACTAGGCCTGGACGTTTTCTTCGAATTGCATCCCGAAGCATCAACAGAACTTCACAGTACAATGCAGCATTCACATTCTAACCTTTCTTCTGGAAATGGGTTAACAGTAGTCCTTGAGAATCCCAAAACACTGTAAGCATAACCTTCCCTGCTGATGGCATAACCTTCCCTGCTGATGACATAACCTTCCCTGCTGATGGCATAACCTTCCCTGCTGATGACATAACCTTCCCTGCTGATGGCATAACCTTGAATTTCTTCTTTCAGAAGGTGAAGAATGATGTTTCCACTGCATTGAAGCACGCTTTGATTCAGGTTGGTAGTGATGCACCCATGATTCGTCGCCAGTAACAATCCTGTTAGGCAGGTCTTCTCCTTCATCTGCTTACCGAGAGAGATGTTGCAAGGACAGGCCCATTCGGTTCATTTTGTGTTCCTCAGTCAGTTGTCTGGGCACTCAACGTGAGCACACTTTCCGGAAATTCAAACGATCATGCATTATGCTGTAGGCTACACCATGAGAACACCCTATTGCAGTTGCTACATTGTCTATCGTTACTCGCCTCTCAGCTCGAATCATCTTCTCTCTTTGTTAATGCTTTGAAGGTTACCGCAAGGCAGCAAATATTAGCACAAGCTTATCCGGTTCGTTAGGGGAAGTGGTGTAAGGAGAGAGCAGAAACATGGCGATATCGAAAATCGTATCTAAAGGGGAAAAAATTAAAAGCTACAAGCGCATGCAGTGTATAATACTGTTGAAAGTGATTTAATTCTTGAAAGAATATGTATAGTAATGGAAATCCAGAAGGAATATGTGAAGACGTAAGTAGTATTGTAGAAATTTAAAATTTTACTTAGTCATCACACCTAGTACTATCAAGACGATAGACTTTAAAAAATCTTAATAAATACATGCCCTAACTGATTTCGATTAAAATCATACGAAATAGAAGCTCCCAATTAGGAAAATAAAAGAAGGTGTATAAGAAACGGATGGATAGAAGGGTTTAGTGGTGCGGAGGAAAAGTTGGTAGGATACATGCACATATTCACTCAGAAGGATGGATTCTTGAGGACAAAAATGTAACTAATCAAGTAAGTTCTCCGATGCGGTCGCGCTCCCCTTATATAAAGAAGCAGCGCTAGGTTCAAAATCACACACTAACACCAAACCGCCAGAGTAAGAGACTGATGAAGAAAAGTAGCTGCCAAGACTAATACTGTCCTATCTGAATGCAGTGCAGGTGTACTTCACTAAAACCAGTCCTACACTAAGCACATCGATTCTAGAGGGTATGTAAGATTACTAAAGATAATTGTGTCAATAATATCATTTATTTCAGGTTTTGTTTAAGAATTGAGGGTATCAAAACCAATATTTGTAATTACGGGTATGTTTGACGAAGATGGAACCGACAATATAACCTCCACAGTCCTTGTCAGGGCTAACCTAACAAGTCCTTGTCAGGAATAATATAACCATGCTAATCCTTGTCTGGAATATAACCTACCAGCAAGTACATCACTAACTTGGCATGTATATGTGGAAGGCAAAGGTTGCATCATACCATGTGATCATTTTATTTGATTTATTCATGTATATTATTATTTGAAACTATTACACAAGTAGACACTTGTCTTATCATACTATATCTGAACTTATACTGAACCATATATCATCCATCCAATACGCATACACTGAGACAAATTCGCCTCATGAACGCTAGGGAATATGTGAGCTCCATACAACAGAATAGCCACATATTACTCCTTGTTCCAGGTTCATATTTGAGTCTTCAAGCTGAAGTGAGAAGTCATTCAATCCCGCTGCATATAACCTCAAAGGAGCACAGTGGTTGAATCTTTAACAGACCTTTAGTTCCCATCAGTCATTGGGTGGGCTAACGGAATAGACTGTCAGCAAGAGAGAAGTGTGTCACTACATATAAGGACATTGTTTTCCAGAAGATGAGTACTATAAGACTCATTCCAGTGATCTATGTGAGCCGTCAATATCTTTGTCGATGATGATTACAGTTCAGTAATTTCCAGGATAGTTAAAGACTAGTGCCAGAAAACCTTTGGAAGAACTTTTGTTTAAAGAAATAAATTGGAAAGATCCAATATTAACTTTATTAAGTTTATTAAATAAATGTACAATCATACGTTGTAAATATACTTATCCATTGAACACCATTTCCCAACACTCACCATTCATTACACAATTAGATAGATGTAAATAAAGAGGATATAATAAATTGTATTCAACAGCTTTATTCATTCACTAAAGTTGGAATTTGAGTTTTGTTGAATTGTTATCACTAGTGGTCACACAGCAGGGTGGCGCAGTAAGGTCTGACTGTTCTGTTTCAGTTCCAGATACTTTCACAGCCGTGACTATCAAGTGATACCAGTGTACTTCTCTGTCACTGGGACCTCACACATTCTGGAGAGAATACTTAGCCTATTCCTTCTCTAACACTATCATCACACTTTAAAAAAAAACCCTTACGCTACAATTACATTTGCGCATATCTTTACCAACTGGATATATTTAAACATAAAGGGTGCCCCAAAAGTCGCGTAACAAAGGCACTATTTCTGCTTACAATATATATTTTATTTCACTATTTACGTATTTTATATTTAACATTTAAAAATCATGCTCTCGCACCAGGAAGTGTCTTGAAAAACAAAGGCGACCATTCTGAACATTTATTATAATACTAGCAACAACCCGCCAAAATTGGCAGGTTTTTAATTATAGTGTGTTGTTTCTGTTACACGTATTACATTGCTGTTTCTTCTATAGTCTCGCTTGCTGGCTGTGAATGACTCGATCGTTTCTTCCTTTTAGCCATCTTATCATTTTGATCCATAATAATAAGTCTGCAATACTTTAAATTAAAATTTTGTCTTGAAGAAACAATCAGAAACTTACATCTTAAGGTTATTTTTAAGAAAAATGATGAGTTAAATCCGTTTCCCGGATGAAACTGGACAGAAGAGTATCTTGATTGTCTGTTGATTTAATGCACACCGTCACACTTTTCTATTTTCACGAGAGTACATATAAGGGGAAACAATACAATTATTGTCTAACTTTCAACCCAGTTGCACCCCCTTAGCTGTTTTTCTATTTTCTCCCGCTCCCGAAAATAGAAAAAGTGCGCAAATTAGGTTAAACATTTACTTAAAAACTACATTCAAAAACAGCCCCGTGTAGTTCCCCGGGGATCTCTAGGGAGAAAAAAGAAAGAATATGCCTACTGTTCCCTCTGAAATATAAGAGGAGGTAAAGGTAAAAAGGTAAAGGATCCCGTTACACGCCTATTGAGGCATATTGTGAATACGGCGTTAGGCCCGTATTTTCTTGACCATCGGCACACTAGGGGTGATGTGGTCAGCATCACGCCGGCCGCCTTAACCTTCCCAGCGTTGTTCTAGTACCAAATTCATGAGGCTGGGTCGACCCCGGAGCCGTTCGCGGTCTAAAAAATCCCGTCTTAACTGGGGATCGAACCATGGGCCACAGAGCTAGGAAGCCAGTGCACTAACCACTATAAGAGGAGATTAACATGAAACTGTTGGTGGGTCTGGCAACCTCATCATGTACAAGAAAACTGATGAAGAAACAACAAGTGCACACACAAGAATACTTTGGTACAGGCTGCCTGTAACAGGACCAGATGTTACGGTCGCTCTATAATCTATAAGGAAGGAGAGAAAAAAGGCAATGAAGATGATATAAAAAAATTATAATTTGTAAACACCTTACACCCATAAAGCTGGACCTAGTAAAGTCTCATGAGCACCAATCATGAAAGCATACCACTGGTTGAACAGTACTAAGCAAAGGCTCCAGACTATCATTTTAGTACCAGCACAAGACTTTATGATTCCGTGGGGGCAGTTATAACCGGGACATTATCTGCGATGAATCACTTATCTGGGATTCCACAGTTATCAGCATTCCTTAGATACGTTTTTGTAGAGGTTCTCAACACTCCTGTCTCGGTTTCAAAATTGTCTCAATATTTTCTCTGCGTCCAAAGATATGGATTTCCTGTCCATCCTGTATTTCATGAATATGCGTTTTTTCTCTCTCTTGTTTCCACTTACCACGGCTTTGCTCGTCCATCCGCAAGTACATTTTGTGGATCTATGTTGTAACTTGGTGTACATGTCACCGATGCGTGCTTTTGTTCCATCTCTTGTCTTCTATTACCATAGATGACAAAACTGTGCTCGTTCTTGTCGCCATGATCAGCACCTTCAGGCTTTTGCCTTCTTGTTTCGATGTATGTTCCTTTCGACCTAGACCGAAGTCTCCTGGTAATACCAGAAAGCAATGTAATAATATAATATAATATAATATAATAGCCCCTTCTGTTATAACTGACTATGCCATAGGAATTTGCGCCCCTGAGGTGTCAGCCCCCAGCTGCTTTTTAACCTGGTGTTCCTTAAGGCCGTTTTCTCCTCTCTTCTGCTTGCCGTGAGCGTTTCTTTTCTCCCAATCTGAGGCTGTCCCGCAGTCTCCACTTGGTGCGATCGGCAGCTTCATCCTCCAAGGTTTGCTATTTAATATGTCCAGTGTAGCCCTCAAAATCTCTGCTGAAACACATCTTTGACCTCACATGTATTACGTCCACCTGTTATTTTGCTACTCTACCAATTGTCCGTTGAAATATCTTTCGGTGGGTGCTTTTACCATGTATCCAAGCGGCGAAACATGGTCATGACTACAGTACAACAAGTTTGCGAAAACTAAGCAGTATACCCTAGCTTTAAAGGCCAGCATACTGACAAGGGAACCTTTACATTTGGCACTTTGTATTTCAAGTGAAAATACCGAGCCCTTGGTTAGAACCACTTAGAAGGAAGGTATTTAGCCTTCCCCTTCTTAGCGTGAATGTAGATGTTTGGACAGGAGAGTGCTGGACTGACGCTAGGCGTTATCCTCCTGGCCCGCATTCTTTCGGTCTTCAAAGATTGTCTAATGTTTCCTCACGCGGATGTGAGGCGGGCAAATGTGGCTGCAGCGTTGCCAATGCGGCTGTAAATTTATGTGTCCAGAGAGACAATAGCCTTTAAGAATAAGTGAACTATGTCAACTCTAGTGCAGTGTTGATAAGTTCTACAATCTATCAGCTATAAAATTGTGAAGCCCTGAAAATGGCTAGTCCAGAAAAGCACTTGACGTAGCACTTGTCTGGTTGCAGATGATAAGTCTCTTCTTGTTACTTACCACCTTCCTCAGATCCCTAGCATTTTCTGAGGTGCCCTGATCTGGCTTTTGTGGGTTTATAGTCATTGCCAATGTTAATCGCATCCAGGTCAAAGACTGGTGACATTACGATTCGGCATACAGCCATCTTCGTTTTCCTCTTGCTAAGGCAACGGCCACTCTTGCATGGACTGCACTGAAAAAGTCTCTCAGCTGCTGTTTTCGAGTGGCCAACTCTTCTTTGATGCCTCCCTTTCGGTCTATTGAACTCCAAAGTATATTGAAAAAAAACACACAAATCAGAAGTAACGGTGAAAAAACACGCACAGACATTGACTTACTGGAAACAAATTCTACTGCACCAACAAGCAGGCTTCAGGGTACACAGGTCTACAGAGGACCAAGTCACCTACATTGCACAGGAAATCGAAGATGCTTTCCAAGAAGGAAAGCACTTATTAGCAGTTTGGGTAGACATGAAGAAAACATTTAACAAAGTTTGGACAGATGGGCTTAGAGTTAAAATGCTTAAATATGGAGGTGGTGGAAAAATGTGCGACTGGATCAGTCACTATCTAACAGGTTTAGAAATTTAAGAGTGCAAGTGCAATTGACTTTTAGTAAAAATTTTCAATGGAGCATGGAGTCCCATGGTGGGGTGTTTCCATACACATTGAATTCCTTAATTAATTATATATATGTAATATATATATATATATATTATATATATATATTATACTTATATGGATTTTTATATATAGCATTGAGCTTATAATTTATATATATATTATATTTATCTAGATGAGATAGAGAGAACACACTCCTCAGATTACATTATGGGCGTTCAGAAAGTAATGCACCACATCGTTTTTCTCAGCTAATAATGAAGATAGAAGCATGAAATTTTGCACACTTTAAATATGGCATGTGCCAATTGTGTGCACCAAATTGCACCGCAACTGGCCAAATAATACGGCTGCCCTAAACCGTTGAAATGGAGCGTGTTAGCAACTTGCGTTATAAGCAGTGAATTGTGACAGAATTTCTCGTTGCAGAGAAGGAAACTGTTGTGAATATTCACAAGCGTCTATGTGATGAGTATGGAAGTTTTGCAGTCGACAGGAGTACAGTCAGTCGCTGGGTTCAGAGAATCAAAGAATCAGGAAGTGGAGATACGGAGCTGCTTGATCGGCCGCGCTGTGGACATCCTGCCACAGCCACCAACGCAGAAATGTTGAAATGCGCTGAGGGCATTATTCTTACTGATAGGCGAATCACTACTCAACAATTGGCCTTACAGCTGTCAGTCAGCATTGGTAGTGCAAATGCAGTTATAAAAACTCGGATTTTCTAAGGTTTGCGCAAGATGGGTTCCTCGAAGTCTCACAAATGACCACCGATTGCAAAGGAAAGCAATTTCTTCTGAATTGTTGGAGCGTTTCAATGCTGATGGAGAGAACTTTTTGGCTAAGATCGTTACAGGTGACGAAACCTGGGCACATCATTTTGAACCTGAGACAAAAAGACAGTCAATGGAGTGGCATCATCCGCAATCACCACGAAGAAAGAAATTCAAGACAATTTCTTCAGCTGGAAAGGTCATGATCACTGTCTTTTGGGACATTGAAGGTGTGATTCTTGTGGATGTTATGCCAAGAGGAGAGACAATCAATTCGCAAGCTTACATTAAGACATTGAAAAAACTCAATCAACGTTTTCGCAGAGTTCGGCCGCACAAGAATCCAGCAGACCTGCTTCTCCTTCACGACAATGCGCGACCTCACACAAGTCTGGCAACACGGGAAGCAATCACCAAATTGGGTTGGACTGTACTACCCCATCCACACTATAGTCCCGATTTGGCACCCTCTGATTTTCATCTATTTGGTCCACTTAAAGATGCACTCCGTGGGACAAGGTTTGAAGATGATGAAGGAGCGATTCATGCAGCGAAGAAATGGCTACATGATCAAGACAAAATCTGGTACGGGTTTGGAATACATGTACTTGTTTCGCGCTGGCATAAAGCCGTACAAGTTGATGGGGATTATGTTGAATAATACCGATGTTTACATGACATATCCATGTATATTGTGTATAAATTTCATGCTTTTTGAATAAACAGCTCCTGAGAAAAACGATGTGGTGCATTACTTTCTGAACGCCCCTCGTATATATATATATATATATATATATATATATATATATATATATATATATATATATATATATCTATATATACATATATATATATATATATATATATATATATATATATATATATATATGACATCACAGAAAACATTCACAAGAATGTCCACAATTCCCTCTATGCTGATGACCTGGCAATGCTGTCACGGGTTGCCTCCCCTTAGCTCTGCAGTAGTGGTCCAAAGGTGGCCAAAACTCAAGAGTAACTAAAGTTAAAAAATTGGATATTTCACTTGGCAGCTTTTAAGCTTCTACTTAGCTGCCAATGAATTTGTCTGTTCTGCGTCAGCTGATGTTTGGGTCTTTGCAGATAGATTACTGGATCACACTTGTCACTGGTCAAGTTTGAAAGTTGTAGCACGTTCCAAGAAGTGTTAGGGAGTAACTACCAAGCTGGCCCCACGTCTCTAAGACCCGTCTGATGATGGTGTCTAGCGTCGACTTCAGGCAACTTATACCTTCATTTGTTCCAGAGATAGTACCCTCAACTGGTACCACATAGTGTCACAAAAGAAGAGAAACAAATACCCTCTGAGTATTGAGTTTCCCAACACACACTTATGTGCCTCCCTCTTTTCATTTCACCATTCCATCTACCTCAGAACTTTTACCCTCGGTGAGAATTAATATTAATCCCATTGAGCGGAAAAACATTCATTACATTTAGGTTGAATAGATTTATATTTACCTTTACATTGGTTGAAAAGGTTAATAATATAAATTGAATATGTTTCCCTTTACATCTACCATGTTTGAAAATGTTAACAATATAGATTGAATATGTTTACACTTACATCTACACTGGTTGAAAATGTTAATAATATCATAATTTCTTTCATCATTCCCTCCATGCTCCATATGGAACTTGGGACTACCTCTGCTTTTGGTTCTCTGTAAGAAACTCGCAATAAAGCAGTCACTAGCCCTGGCAGTGGTGGTTCATGAAATCATCATTCTATATGCTGAGGTTGCCAGCCTCAAATGACTTGGAGATCCACTAGCAATTTTCACATATTAATATTCACATGTCAACAAGAAGAGACATGGTACGCAACCAGACGCTACGTCAAGGCCTTAAATCCCACCCCCTGCAGACCCAAGTAGAACAGTCCCAACTAAGATGGTTTGGCCATGTCTGCAGAATGGGAGAAAACCGACTACCAAGACATGCATGGGAAACAAAGAGCCAAGGATCCAGACCCCCCAGGACGACCCAGAGTCCGCTGGGAGGACAACATTAGACAATCTTTGAAGGACCGAGGACTAGAATGGAACCAGGCCAGGAGGAAGACAGCCGATAGGATAGTCTGGCGCTCTCTTTTCCAAACCTCTACACCTCACGGTAGAAGGGGAACGACTAAGTAAGTAAGATATTCACATGTCAATATATATTCTCGTCAGTGATTACAACTTCTTACATTTATCTCAAGTAATATCTTCGTAATACTTCTATCCGGATACTATTACCTCATTCCGTCTTCCAGGTGTATGTCTGTAATATGTCCGCAGACGGGTAATCTATCTTCCCGTCGTTGTGCAAACACTGACCCTCGTGTAACTATCTGGGCTGTGACTCCTCATGATAGTAATTAGGGAATCCCAATCGCCATATCAGCTCTAAATAAACTGGCTGGGCGTACGTCGTGCTAATCCGGCGCGTCCAAGGTTTGGTACACGAGAATTTTACCAACATGACTGTTGGTCAATATTGCATCACCTGTCTACTCTCTCAGCAGGGATGGTCAGGTAAACAGACAAGACGAATTATTACTGAAAGGAGTGTAGGGTGATTAGAAAATAGCTAATATCTGCTTGATAGCAGAGAAAGATAATGTGCCGATCACTGAAAATTTCACGTAATCAGTACTCACAACAAATGTAACTGAATACGGCCGAAGAGGACAAGGGATCGACCCAAAATTATATGACACATATGGAAGTCAGAAAATACATCACCACAGCAAGAATGCGCATGCAAGATTCATTGCTAGCCCTTGATAGTTGGTCCAGAAAGTGGTTGCTCAAAAATCAATTAACAAACAAACAACACGCTATTTTTACCTTGTCAAACAAACTACAGCAAGGAAAAATACAACTAAATGGGCAGGCAATACGAGAAGAAGAAACACCAGGAATCACACTAGACCGTCGCATGACATGGAAATCACAGATAACAAAAACACAGCTAAGGGCAAAACAGCGCATGGCCATCGTGAAAATGTTAGCTGGTACCACATGGGATGCTGATGAGAATATCCTCAAAAAGTGCACAATCCAGAGTGGATACCAGCCCATTGCAACATACCAGGAAATGAGGAGGCAGAAAAACTTGCTAAGGAAGGAGGAGCCTTACAACAAAATAATATAGAGAAACTCACGAAATGGCAAAAACTACTATAAAAGCTACATTCAAGTCCAAATGGGAGAGAGAGCACCCATGCCATTAAAAAAAATGATGCATATCATCAGCTATCTAGGAGAGAACAGGTCACAATTTTTCGGCTACGTACTGGACACAACAGACTGAGATACCATCTATACCACAAGTACAACACTGGTGCAACAGATCGCTGCACCGGTGGCACCAGCCCGATGACAGTCGAACACCTGCTGCAGTCCTGCCCAACCTACAACAACAACCCACTTCTGTGAACGAAAACTGTTTGGAGATGTCAGGAACCTTGAGCTGACCACGGCCTTTATTAGAGTCATTAATGTGGAAGTCTGAAGGCGAACGAGGAAGAAGAACAGAACAGAATAACCGCGACATGTTCTCTCTTAATCTGACAGACCTGCTTTCCCATTCACTCATTCTTTACTTTTTAGCTCCCACAGGACCATAGGCCTTCAAACAAACGGCTCAAAAGTCTCCATATCTTACTCAACCCTTTCATTTCAGTCTTCAGTTCTTTTATCTGTGTGTTTTGTCGGTCCTCCTCTACCTTGTTTGTTCTGTGGATTCCCGTGCAAGAGCTGCCCTGCCTTGTGATGACAAATCTGCTTGCATGCAGTTGTTTCTACAGCTTTACTAGACCGTTGTGCTTGCGCTCTTCTCTGAACCGTTCGTTACCAGATAGCCCCTGCTGATAAGCACCTCCTACGTTAGCATATCGATCTGCTTACAGCATTGCTCCTTTATCAGACCGCCCTCTTCTCTTACACCAAGTTTGAAATGCCAGGGATAAAGTGCAACAGCTGTCACAGTTTAACCTCGTTATTTCCAATCTGACAGTAATTGTACATATTCTCCCACTCATCTACTTTATTTTTATTAAGCAGGCTATTCCATGAACTTAGTGAACCCCAATCTTGTTTTGTGCGTGCCCGCTTACTACACATGTGTGAGAATTTAAATCGTTAGCGTCTCCCATATGTTTAACACTGTATCTGTAATGGCCCTACCGCTGCCAAATGACAAGCGTTTTATGCTAGTTGAGATAAACAGTAGAAAACATGGGTCATATTTTTGTTTTTTCCTGAACATCAGAAACACCTGGAAATCCGGACATGTTAAGGAGCATAAAAACATTAGGATCTTTACACAAAGGAAATTTATCTGGATATATCGAGACAACAACAAATACACAACACCGGGTGCATACATTCATAAGCACACGCTTTCACATAATTAAAGGGTTGCTATAAAGAGCCTGCCCGGCGTAGTTCCGGGGGGTGTTCGAAGAGACAAATAAAGAAAACGACTACTGTAATCCCAGGCATATCGCACAATGTGACTAATATGAAGTTGTGTATGGAGCTGGCAACCGTATTATATGAAATAAATTGTCACACAAACCACAGTTACAACAGCATGTGAATGTTTGGTGCAGCAGGCTTCCTATACGGGGACCAGCTGCAGTGTAGCTCTACACTCTGTCGAATATCTCTAGGAAAGACGGAAAAATGGCGTCGCAGTGCATTATATTAAAATACAAATTATCCTATCCTATATATAAAATTCCTGCTTTTTCTGTCAGTGCGTAACGCTAAGGGATGCAACTTTTGCTGAATGTCAGACATAATTGTATTGTTTCCCTTATATGTACTCTCCAGAAAATAGTAACATTACCAAAGAAGAATGTGCAAATGACGGTGTGCACACAAAAATATTTATAGAATGTGTGATCCCGTATACACACATTCCTGCTGCTACGTAGTTCGTGTACTGTGGTGATATGCACAGTGGTTTTTTTTTAAAAATACCTTTGAATAAGTAAAATTGCAGTTAGGTATTGGTGCTTTTGAATATAATTCATGTCTTATGACGGGCTTTTACACTAGTATTAATATAAAATCCTAATGTAATGCTGTCACAGGGGGCCGCGGCTACCAAAGTGGTAAACATCAGTTATTCCACGACTATATTCGTGTTTGATCCAGTCTAATTCATACGTGTAATCAAGGTTACACCCGTGTGTTACCGGGGCCCGAAAGGGGAGCAAAGAATAGTAACACTGCACCCTACCACGCATGTCGTAAAAGGCGACTAAGGAGGGTATGGGCATGGGGCTGTTTACCCCATCCCGTAAAAACTTCGCACAGTGGGCTGATCACCTGCTTGCCAACCAATCTGATTACGGAAACAATGATAGATTGTTTGGTCTGTTTTTGTTCCACAAAGACGCCACTAGGCGTGGTGGAAACAGCGATAGATTGATCAATTTGTTGTTGCCCTAAGACGCCACTAGGCGTACTGGCCACATACTGCTTTGCCGGTTGATGGCTAAGGATGGAAGAAGAAGAAGAAGAATCAAGGTTACAATCATTTGTATTATTATTTATTTTTAATTTATACATATGTATATTTATTTTACATCTTAAAACGACAGGTGGAAAAGCATTAGTAACATGTCATGGATACTGAATTGCATTTGTTTCCGGACTGATTGTTTCCCTTGGACAGGGAATCGGGGAAAAATTTCACCTATTGAAACAAGGGGCACGACAAGTATGGGAAACTAAGAGCCAGGGATCAAGGCCTGCAAGACGACACAGAGTCCGCTGGGAGGCCAACATTAGACAATCTCTGAAGGACCAAGGACTAGAATGGAACCAGGCCAGGAGGAAGACAGCCGATGGGATAGTATGGCGCTCTCTCTTCCAAATCTCTACACCTCACGGTAGAAGAGAAACAACTAAGTAAGTAACAATGGGTAACAATTAAAATTATTTTTAAACTTTACGAATATACAAAGTAACTTGGTTCAGAATCAACAAATTGAGTTCCAACCAAGATCCTCAGTCTTCTAAATGCAATGCAGGTGCTGATATGTTAAGAAGTTGGTTTTGATTCTTTCCCAATAATTGTTTTGATTGGCATCCTTACCCGTATGACATAAAATGGAATAACTCTCAGTTTTAGGACATAAAAATAGAGCTGCATTTCTAGCTGATCTATATTTCACATATTAAAACAAAATATTTCAGTGATATGCAATATGAGCTTAGGAAACGACGTTTAAGGCAGGCACATGAAATCGACAAGACAAGCGGACAGGATCGGACAAGACACGGAAGCGACATTCTATTACTGAAATGAAGGGTATAGGACACAGCGGGAGAGAGAAAGATGTTGTGGCAAAAAAAGGAAATGAATAAAAGTGTTTGAGCACAGATCAACATGAGCAATGGATACTGACGGACCAACTGTCTAATTGACCGACCAACTGACATACTGATTTCGGCAACCTGTATGGCAAATATCTTCGTTTTTCGCATTCCCAGCCATCTTTCCGTATTTTAAATAGTTCACACCCGTATTTGAGCACGTTATTGTCCAAATACAGGGATACTAGTGAGCTCTCTTGCTTAATTGTGATTTATCCATCGTGTTATAACTTAATAAATCCACACACGCCATGTTGCTGTTGTTGAACTAGGATTGCCGAGCTTCTTGCTCTTGAGCAGCCAATACCAAGTTGAAGATTTCTTGGTATTATCTACACTGTAGATCTAGGCGTTTCCTGAGGCATTTTTTCCGAAACGAGTTGAGTTGAAGACATGAGCTCCAGCTTCGCTTGTATTTAAAGGAATATTACATCTGGTCCCAAGCTAGGAGTAAGAAGCGCGTGACATACTGTGCACTCCCAGCCATTCAAGAGGCCTCTTCTTTAGTGTTAGAGACTTCATTATAATAGGTCCAGCATCGAGAGGTGAGGTGACCAGTTTTCTTCTACGCTGCCTTTTCCTTCTCTAACTCAAGCGTCAGGTACCCATGTACAGCTGAGTAGACTGTAGCGTGTCGATACCGTGAATCGAACCTTGCACCTCTGCCGCGATAGACCAGCGCTCCAACTATGCAGAGCTAGAATACTGTGCTCTGGTTCTGGGTTCTCCCAAGGAATTGTCACGTCCTACACAGAGCCACTTCTCAGCTTCCCTGTGCCTGTCCATGGGTCCATGTAGGGTAATATCGGAATGAAGTTCGCCGAACGCTTTACAGTGAATATGTCTATAATATGTGTATTTTCGCACCATTTAGAGTTAGGGTTAACTGCTGAGCGTTCGGCGAACTTCATTCCGATATTACCCCCATGTAGAAATATTAAGTCACAAAATCGTCAACAACAATATTCATAAGCAATAGCCAGTGTAGGAGAGCAGAGGCAGACGGGAAAACACATGGAGAACAGAAGTGAAGACGGACATAAAAATGATTAGGACAGACCGCAAGCCAGTGTTTATCAAGCGGTGTGCCGCGGCCCACTAGTGTGCCGCCGCGTCTATCAAAGTGTGCCGCAACAATTTTGTAAATTTACTACATAAAGTATATTTTAGTGATCATGTAATATAAAACTGATCTTTCAGCTTGAATTCATTCATTAATAACTGGAGCTATTAACTGCTTTGAACAAATAGATATACTTCAAAATTTCATGACATTACAAAAACGCAAGAGGCGCATAAACAACGTTCAAAGGCCATGGAAGAAGCATAGAACTTCAACTTGGACCTAATTAAATTTCGTATTTCTTTGTTTGTTTGTAAATTATATGTTCTAATTATTTTAAACAATTAAAAGAAAATCGAACGCAGAGTTTTCTTTATTCTAAAGTACCTACAAATTATTGTATTTAATTTAGTATATTTCACTGTAATTTTTTTATTCAGGTGCGGGGTCAGATAGGTGTGCCGCAATTTTTTTAGAAAATTGAAAAGTGTGCCGTGAACACAAAAAGGTTGAGAAACACTGCCGTAAGCTGATAGCAGACGACAGGAGGACTTAACATGAGTTTGTTGAACAACTATGCTCCTTGGGGAGCTAAAGGGTGATAAACGAAATGAAGGAATGAAAATCCACAAAGTCTACGTAACTGATTCAATAAATAAATAAAATTTTTTAAAAATGTAAGATATTTCCTGTAACCACGCAGCACGATAAAGGTAAAATAAAGCTGATAGCGGTAAGGGAGCTAATCTTCTCTTGGGATCTAGTTTTCTACACCCTTGTTAAAATCGCGAACACCAAAGATGCCAGGCATATCTGTGCTGATTTATGGACCCGCGAGGTCAAAGTTGAACAGCCGCTAGTTACAGATCGGTTGGCGGCGCAGATTTATGTAGCAGACATCTAAACTCCATTTTTTTTTTAAACCGTCCTATTACGTCATCGTGTTATCATGTCATAACCCGCACTGCGTTAATGTGGGTTGCGTTTTTCTTCAAGAGTGAAATGGTAGTGACTTCACTATACTAAATCCAGCATGGAGAGGTGGGGTAGCCAATTCCTTTCTTCGACGCAGCCTTTTAGGAGATTTAATTTTCTCACACTACAGTAAAAGGTCAAGGGAAAGGTAATCCCGCATCAGATACTGCCGTAGGGCAGTTAAGATATTTTACTATACAAGGTTCACTTTTATGAAGAGGAAAAGGGGGGGGGGGGGGGGGGTTGTGACACGCTCCCTTCCGCTTGGTCTTTTGTCTTCCTAACTCAAGAGCAGAGTCAGGTGCCCATTTAGTTGGTCAGACTTGAGCTATCAGGTTTCAAACCCGGGAACCTGCAACCAGGTAACTTTGACGTGAGAGGCAAGTCCTTTGACCACACTGCCTGTCGGACGCTGTGTCAAACAGTAAGCCGCATTTTTAGAGCTATTTGTTACCAGCGATTGTCGGAGTAGATACAGTTTATCTTCTTGTGCGAGGCGTTAAGCTTTTTCCAGCGTCATACCATGTTTACTACATATGAATGATTTCTTGCCCGCATTGGCTTGATCAGCCATATGCGCACCCACTTAACCTCTTAGAACGAACTGTATTACGAGAGATGTCGATGGTCCTCATCGAATAGGATGGACAAATCATCACCATCTTCAAATTTCAAGTCAGGCCCTACTGTATGGCTCTGACACATGGAGAAAACAAAAACAATATAATCCCTAAAAAGCTACATTTAATAAACGGATGCTTGCGAAGAACAGAAGAACTGAAACGTTATGACAAGATCACGAATGTGGAACTGATGACCAGAACCAGACAAGTACCAATGGAACAAGAGATGATAATAAGACGCTGGCGATTGATAGTGACACACATTGAGGAAACCTGTAGATAGCATTACAAGGCAGTCCTTGTTCTGGAATCCCCAGGGTGTCACAAAATTAAACGTGATACAACGTTAAAATATCTCCAATGATACAACGTAGGGATAAAAATTAATGCGTAAGCTGCTAGAATACATGATCGCCCACGCCGCGGGTCATCACCCGCCATGGAAATTAAATTGTTAGACTTGTCGGCAAAACGGAACGGGATGAAAACGGAGATCAAAAGGGAAAAAATATGACTGAACGCGTGCTTGAAATTAGCAAGGCTAAGGAGACGCAATTGGTGGGGCAAGGAGGAAAAAGTCACGTTCCCCAAGTTGACATAAAGTAAAGAAATCGACAAAAGGGACCTTGGATATTATACGCCACAGTCATTTTTTTGAACGCATTCCAGAAAATTCTAGAAATATTTGAAAAGTAACTTTTCTTAATAATAATGTTAGGAATATAAAACCTAGCTGGCCGGATGGCCCATCTTGAGCAGTGAAATAATATGCTTTCATTTATACAGACGGACAGATAATAAGAAAGATATTGACAAAAGACTGTGTTGTTCATATCAGCGAACGTCTGCATTGAAATAAAACATGTCACTAATTTTCAAAAATTGTGGCCTTGAAGACGCAAGTGCTAAAATCTAGTTGGAATGAAAGAGACGGGGGGATGGAGAATTGTGGCTAAAAATAACTTTAAAGGCAAAATTGTGTAGGGAAAAGCAGGGTTGGTTAAAAAAACAAGTGTGTTTTTGTGTGAAACGCAAGTAGAGACGGACGGACCAACAGACAATAGGGCATACTTGACTGAGGTATGACTGAAATGACTTATTGGTAGGATATTTGAATTTGAAAAAAGAAAAGGCAGTGATTGGCCATAGATGAAGATATTATCGGCGCTCAGACGCGCATTTTGTGCCATTCAGTATAAGTTGTCTTAGTAGACACAGTGAATTATAAAGTGGTGTAAATTCCCAGAAGCTATTGAAGTATTTAGAGGGACGCCATCATAAGGCCAGCAGCTCAGCTGAGTTTTGCTAGCATTTATGTAACTGTGTACTATATTCATATTTCTGGTAAGACTGAAATTATTTCTTTGTACATTTTAATATTTGTTTAAGGTTCGAGTGAGTTGATACTGCAATAGCATAATCTGTTCCTTACAACAAGTAAGGGTTCGCTCTAGACCCCCCGCCCTAGTTCAGGGTCTAGAGACAAATAAAATACATAAACTCCAGCAAGGATTAGGAAGGACAGATCAAGTGTTGAGATCAGTGAAACATATCACCTATCCTATTCTATGGCAGGAAACTAAAGAACATATTTCAGAATCCGTAGTCTGGGAGAACTTACCCTATGTGAAACCAACTTGGTAAGATGTGTTGTTTGGTCAGAAAGATCTGACCCGTCTATGTGGTGTTGTTGTTGTGTAGTGTTGTGTCCAGAAATGGTTAGAGGATGGAATTTTGATACATGACTAATACTTTGATTGCAGAGCTGTGAGTTTCAGTTGGCACCAATGCGGTGTCAAATAAGTTGTTGAATATTACCAGAGTGGACCCGTGCAGTGACATTTTGTCAGAGCAGCCTATTATAGCCCCCAAGCACGGAGAGGTGGGGCCACCAGACTTCTGATATTGCCCCCAAGCACGGAGAGGTGGGGCCACCAAACTTCCGATATTGCCCCCAAGCACGGAGAGGTGGGGCCACCAGATCTCAGCACCAGAGCTACACCTTCAAGTTATGTGAGCGCCTGGTCTGCTGAGAATTCACCAACTCAACTTATTTCCTAACACACCCATAAAATTCCATCAATTAACTGGACAAGGTGTAGTCACCATAGACAGGGAGTGATGAGGCCACCCCAACAGCACATCCAGTAAATGTTCTCCCACAAATAGATTACTACTATAAACAGTGATAATATTAACTAGTCTAGTAACATATATATGTACACACATTGCATTTATTATGTAATATTTATGCATTTCTTTCATAATTACTAAACCTTTCATATGTTCTGGCCAAAATAAAACCTTGGTCCAGAACCAATAAATGTAAGAAAATTACTATCAAAATTTTACACAACTGAGTTAGTTCCGTGTATTATAACATTTTATTAATATTATTAGACTTAGTTAATATCTGTGTGTGTGTGTATGTAAACTACCACAACACATTACATATCATTACCCTAGACATTTAACGTAGCCACATTTATTAGAAAAAAAAATAGGTGTGAGGTCGTAGTGGTAGCAAGAAGGGCCTTCTGACAATTCCCAGCTACATTTTATCTCAGGAGCCTTCACAGCTGACCTCATGCATTACACTTAGTACCATCACCATCATACAATACCATCAAACCCACTACACAGGGTAAGAGTGGCAGAGTGAGACCAAAGAACACACGGAGAAGAGAACTGGTGACAGACATTAAAATGATGAAGAAGGCATGGTGATGGCACGAAACTGGAAGACTCAGCAGACGTTTGTTGCAGACTTATGCACCTTGGGGAGCTGAGGGATGATGATGATACCATGGTTACGCGATAAAGACAACGAAAGCTGGATCAGTATTTGAACAATAAAAACTAGTGACATCTATAAACAAATATATGACCTCTATAGAGAACTTAACTAAACTTATTGTTAATCTCTCCAGTCCAATCTTTCGTCAAGCGTATTGTCTTGCTGAAGTTTTCAATCTGCCTCTTGGTCGTCTCCGTACTCAAAAAACAATGCATGGAGGCATATCTGGGAGTCATCCTTATATGACCACCAGCTGAGCACAATGCTATAGTTTACAGATGTACAAGTGAACCTCCGTCTATGAGACTAATTACACCCTCATTGACTCTTGAAATCATTCACACACTACCAGGGATTCTCACTGTTGTGAAATATGTTGAGAACCCAGCATAGTACATTGCTTGGAGGAATCACTTGAGCCCCAGACATAAGTCTGGCCTTTATCTGGTTGGCTTCATGCAGGAGGATCTCACGGTGGACGCAAGATGGGCTGGGGGGAGCTGAGAAGTGGCTTTTTGTAGGACGTGACACTTCCTTGGAAGAGCTCAGAACCAGAGCACATTATTTTAGCTCTGCATATTTTGAGAGCCTCCTTGGATGGCAGGGTATGCACAGTATGCCATGCGCTTCTTCCTCCTAGCTTGGGACCAGATGTAATGATCTTTTAAATGCAAGCCAAGCTGAAGAAACTGGAGCTCATGACTTCAACTCAACACGTTTCAGAACGGCAATAAAGTCACAGGACAAGCCTAGATCTACAGTGTAGATAATACCAAGGAGTCTTCGACTTGGTGTTGGCTGCAAAAGAGCGAGAAGCTCATCAGTCCTTGTTAAACAAAAACCAGATCTTCTACTGTTGTAGACGCGTAGTGGTAACTGATCGGGTTCCATCCTCGTGAGATGGCCAAACTAATTTAGTCTATGTCTATATATTTAATGCAACACTAAACGTGTTAAAGAAAAAAATAAGACTGTACCGTTTGTCTCGATGTAAGCGATGTAATCTTACTGTGAAGTCAGAGATTACGTACCAAGATCAGCATCTTTTGTCAATGAAATACTGGATCAGAAATTCAAACCGGAGAACAAGGAGAAGAAGGGAGAAGAGGAGAAAGTAAGAAAGAATAGAAGAAAACAATACTGTCGAAATTCATCCATTCTGGCTGCAGAAAAACATGTGTATATCTCACTGCGTCATGAAGACAGCTATGTTACAGGAAGCCTAATTGTGTTGTTGGGCACTGCAAGATGCGAAACACACAGGTCGACTGATAAAGACCATCTGTCCTTGAAGAAAGTAATTTTTTAGCCCACAATATTTATTCTTAACGTCTAAGGATTAAAAAATTGACAATTTCTTGGGAGAAGTGAGTAAATGTATACTGAGAATAGCTAATGATCAACAGGCCCTGAAACCGCAGCCACGAGGCTAGAAGAAAATGCGAAGTTCCTAACAAGCATTTAAAAGGTTCATAGAAGACGATACGGGGGGAAAAATATAGGTAACAAGTTACAAACTTTCTACGCTCTACCGAACGCCTAAAGGAGTTAGTGAAAAAGTAGTGAAAAGTCAGAAGAAACAGTAACGGAAATAAATGCCAATTATAGGGGACGCTTCTTATGAGAAGAGGTAAGGTGGAATATATTGTGATAACAGGAAAAATTGAAGGACAAATAAATACAGGACGATAAAGACAGAAGATCCTATAGTCTGACATTGTAGTATGGGAAGAAGGGAACAATAGAACTTATAAACGGAATTGGGTACTGGACGTTATGGAAAGACATGACCACCAACAACCGCTTGACGAAGTAGCAGATATGTAATAGGTCAGCTACAAGTCACAGAACAACAACAAGATTATGTTCACGCCTGAAATAACACCAAATAAGAAACTAAAATTAAACGGAAAACCAAAAATAGACGGTCTGAACCATCAACCATCTTCTTTTTCAGTCTCTATGCAGCATTGCCCCCTTTAGAAATCCTACACTAAGTCTTGCAGGGGCTGTTTCTATACCAGCTTGTTTCCCATGATGCGGTTAACAGCACCATGCACAACCTCATATTCGTCGCCTTTTACGACATGCTTGAGGTAGCAGTAGCCTTATTCTTTCTCTCCTCACAGTTCCCCCCCCCCCCCTCCCATTCTACACGAAGAAGTTTAAAAACATGTGAGGTTAACCAGCAACTTGAACACAGACCACCACCATACGAGCAGTTCAGGACAAGGCCAATCGAATGGGTGGGGGCCAACACCATTCCTGGAAAAAAAAATAAAAAACTCTGAGATGCCAACAACCTCAAGCTGAACGCTGCTGTGAAGGATTTAGGAAAGCGAATGCGTGGGTCATCACCAGTACCATTCTTGGAGCAAAAACTCTACAGAGATACCTCAAGCTGACCACTGCTTTCTTTTAACATATTCAAGTTGACGTCTGAGGGTGAACGGAGAAGAAGAAGAATGGGTGGCAGACACATTAAATGCAACTTGATAATAACACGCCAGACTCATCCGTGCCCTGGGCAGGAAACCAGCAACATCTGTTCCAGACGATGAGGCATCATGACATAAGTAACAGAAGTCAGAAAAAAAATATAATATTTATAACGTGGGCAATGGGGAGCCGCGCTGTGTAATGGTTACCACACTGCGCTAGCGATCAGGTGTTCAAGGTTCAAGAGCGGGCGTGGGCATTTGTAAGAGTGTCATCGACCTGGATTTTGACTGAATAACCTGAACGGCTCCTGAGATAAACCCTCTGTGGTTGGGAAGGAGCGAAGCTCCTGACCGGGTTGGAAGGAAAGTCCACAGGCTCCCCAGCCTCGCAATGACATGTCATTGGGCCGAAGGGCTGAACGCCCAAGTGCCGCTGGTTTTAAAAAAAAACGTGGACAATGACTTTCATAAAGGGATGTTTGCGTAGAATATAAGGACTGCAGTAGCACGACAAGATTGCTAATGTGGAACTAATGACAAGAACTAGATAAGCGATAGTGGAATTAGAAATCAGAAGAAGACACTGGAGATGGATGTGATACACACTGAGTAGACCTGTTGATAGCATTATTAGACAATCACTGTTCTGGAACCCCCGGGTAAAGAGAGGTAGAGGAAGATGACCAAAGAACACGTGGAAAAGAGAACTGGGGACAGACAAGAAGGGGGTCAAGAAGACATGGAAAGACCTTGATCTGACGACACGTGACAGGAAGACTTGCAACAAGTTTGCTCAAGCCTATGCTCCGTTGGGAGCTGAAAGGTGAGAGAAGAAAAATAATGCCGAAGACGCTTAAGAAAACTCCTGACGACAGTTTTAACGACAATATAAATCATTCACTCCGCGTGGGAAACAATGAATAAAAGATATTAAAATCTCACACCAGCCTGCGCAGAACACGGCTACCTTGTTCCTGACAATGGCGTAAAAAGGATTAAGCGCACCAATCCGTTAAAAGCTTGACCGAGCATGTGACCTCGCTGAATTCTCTACAACAAATTTTAATCCAATGTACCAGATGACCTTGGCGTCGTGCATCTTTAAAAAAAAAAAAAAAAGCCATCTGTGAGTTAAAGGGCTTCAAGGAAGATGGGGTGGCAAAGACAAAGAAAACTCCGGGATGAATGATTATTTTGTAATTGCTGGTGCACCATTTTTTTATTTTTATTTGGGAAAGAAATCTGTGTAGGGTTAGCCTGGAGCAAATACAGACAACAGCTTTTTGACGACAGCAAACACAGATCTGTATAATCGTGACGCGGGTTACTTGGTTCCATTGTACAGCGCATCACCCCATAGCTTTTAAGATAGACATACAGACAGAGAGAGAGATGTGTGTGTATGTCCTTCTCTCCGACACAAGCACGCGCGCGCACGCGTGCATACACTCAAAAACACAAAGGCTCTCACAGTGGACGCGTTTAAAAACAAAATGCATACATTCAGATCAGTGATTCACAAAACTGGGTCGCGGGAAACTTTGCGATGGGTAACGTTCCTTACGCACCTTTCCCGTACTCGAACTTTAAAGCCTGTATCTTTGGCTTAATTTCTCACTGACAAACAACATTTTTCTTTCTTATATAAGAATAAGTCACCCGTGTGTTACCGGGGCCCGAAAGGGGAGCAAAGAATAGTAACACTGTCCCATGCCAAGCATGTCGTAGAAAGCGACTAAGGAGGGTTGGGCATGGGGCCGGTTACCCCATCCTGTAAAAAAATTTAAACCACAAAAAACTTCAACAAATATGGACAAGTCAAATAAAGAAAATAAAACACAGCCATCCAAGACAGGGGAAGGTCCTCCCGTGGGGAGGCATATGATGCAACACAGAGAAAGCCGAAAGGAGTCTGTGTTGCTGACTAACCTTCTTTCTTCTAGGAGAACTTCCAGATTTGGCACCTGGAATGTTCGGACATTAAACGAACAAGGGAAAGTGGCGCAAGTGGCAGCAGAAATGAGGGAATACAAAATTGAGGTTTTGGGAATGTGTGAAACAAAGTGGAAGGGGGTAGACAGGAAGAAACTCATCACAGGTGAATTGGTGCTGTCCTCAGGACATGAAGACGACAGTTCACACCACAGTGAAGGGGTAGCTCTTATGTTATCTAAAGAAGCACAGAAAGCACTCATTGAATGGGAAGCTGTTGGACCCAGAATAATAACAGCTACTTTCAAAACAGCTAAAAAGAAAATTCATGTAAATGTCATCCAATGTTATGCACCAACAAATGACAAAGAAGAGTCTGTGAAAGAAGCATTTTATACTAAACTACAGGAAATTATGGATAAAGTAAAAAAGAAGAGACATCACAATTTTGATGGGTGACATGAATGCAAAGATAGGTACAGTTAACACCGGATTTGAAGAAGTCATGGGAAAACATGGGCTAGGAGTAATGAATGAAAATGGAGAAAGAGAACTATTCACAAACTTCTGTGCTTCAAAATCAACTGGCTATAGGAGGAAGCATGTTTCCACATAAGAGAATACACAAGGCAACATGGATATCACCAGACCATAGAACAGAAAAATCAGATTGATCATATATGCATAAACAAGAAGTTTAGATCATCATTGCAGGATGTAAAGGTATATAGAGGAGCAGATGTGGCATCAGATCACCATCTTCTGATAGCCAAAGTAAAAATGAAACTCAAGAGATATGCAACAATGCAAAATTATAGACAACAGTATAATAGGACAGCTAAGAAATCAAGAAACAAGAGACAAATTTGCGGTCACAGTATCCAACTAATTCCAAGTGCTCAACAGCTGGAAGATGTAGAGAATACAGAAGACTATTGGCAGCAGGTCAAAACTGTATGGAAGGAGACATGTGAAGAAATACTGGGGAAAAGGGAAAGACCACAAAAAGCATGGATAACAACAGAAACCATCAATAAGATAAAAGACAGAAAAAACAAGAAAGCAGAGTTAAACACAAGCAAAACCAGAAGTTCCAAAGCCAAGGCTCAAGAAGTGTACACAGAAGCAAACAAAGAAGTAAAAAGAAGTATCAAAAGAGACAAGAGGAAGTATATTGAGGAGTTGGCAAGAGAGGCAGAAGATGCTGCAGCCAAAGGAAATATGAGAGAACTGTATAGCAGCACAAAGAAGCTAACAGGGAAATACAAGCAAACAAGTTGCCTCATAAAAGACAAGAATGGGAAACTGCTCAGCAATATACAAGAGCAAATGAAGAGGTGGACAGAATATTTTGGGGACCTTCTCAATAGACCAGCTCCACAAAACCCGCTAGACATCCAGCCAGCAGAAGAAGAGCTACAAATTAACGGTGAAAGACCAACGAAGGAAGAAATAAAGAAAGCCATAAAGCTTCTAAGAGATGGAAAAGCGTCTGGACCTGATGGCATTCCAGCAGAGGCCATCAAAGCAGATATCGACACGGCTACAGAGATGTTATATAAATTACTTGGTAAAGTCTGGGAAAAGGAAGAGATACCAGCAGAATGGAAGGAAGGATATCTGGTTAAGTTGCCTAAGAAGGGAAATTTACAAGAGTGCACAAATTATAGAGGAATAATGTTACTATCAGTGCCAGGAAAAGTATTAAACAGGATTATCCTTGAGAGATTAAAAGAGTCCATAGACAAGAAACTGAGAGATGAACAAGCAGGTTTTCGACAAAACAGATCATGTACAGACCAGATAGCCACTTTGAGAATAATAGTTGAACAAAGTCTGGAATGGAATTCACCACTATACATCGGATTTGTGGACTACGAAAAGGCATTTGACAGTGTAGACAGAGAATCACTTTGGAAATTGTTGAGGCATTATGGAGTTCCCCTGAAGATCATTAATTTTAATAAAGAAAAAACATATGAAGACATGACATGCAGAGTTCTTCACGAAGGACAGCTTACAGAACCGTTTGGGATAAGAACAGGAGTGCGACAGGGATGCCTCTTGTCTCCATTTCTTTTTCTTGCTGGCAATAGATTGGGTTATGAGATCATCGACAACACACAACAGAAATGGAATCCAGTGGACTCTGACTAAGCAGTTGGATGATCTGGATTTTGCTGATGACTTGGCTCTTCTGTCCGATAGCCGTAATCAGATGCAGGACAAATTGAAAACACTCGATGAGAGGTCACAGCAATTGGGTCTGAAAATACACAGGGAAAAGACAAAAATAAATAAATGCAGGTAATGATAACAGGGTTGAACTTGAAGAAACACCAATACAAGATGTAGAATCATATACGTACATTGGCAGTAATATAGACAAAGTTGGAGGGACAGACAGCGATATCAAAATAAGAATACAAAAGGCAAGAGGAGCTTTCATTGCATTGGGAAATATATGGAGATCAAGAGAAATAGGACCCAACACGAAAATAAGAATCTTCAACTCAAATGTGAAGTCAGTCCTATTGTATGGCTCAGAGACATGGAGAACAACAAAGACAACAACCAACAAGCTACAGACTTTCATAAATGGGTGCTTGCGTAGAATAGAGGGATTAAAATGGTATGACAAGGTTACCAAAGGAAAAGAAGAACGTGGAAACTGATGACAAGAACTCGTAAAAAGGGGGGGGAAAGTAAAAAAAAAGCCAGTGGAAAAATGAAAAAAAAAAAAGAGAAGAAGTTACGATGGCGATTGGATAAAGGACACACACTAGAAAGAGGAAACCTGTTGATAGAATGGGGGGGGGAGAATAAAAAAAGACAAGGGAAGGAGAAAATCATTTACAAGGCCAGTAGTCCTTGTTTCTGGAACCCCCAGGACAAGAGAGGAAAAAAGCAGAGGAGGGGGTAAGCAGAGGAAGACCAAGAAGTACGATGGAGAAGAGAGTTGGAAAAGAAAGACAGAGGTGAAAAGAAAAAAGGAGGGGGGGGGGGGGGAAGTGATGAGGGGGGGGGGGAGAACATGGAAAGAAAACCTGTTGAGATGATAAGGGATAAAGAAGGAAGAAAATAAGCAACAGAGGAAAGTGGTAAGGAACTTGGCATGTAGAATGGTTTGTTGAAGGTGGAAAAGGAAAGTAAAGCTAGAGAAGAATTAAAAGATATAACTAGAAAAAAAAGCTCCGATTAGGACACACATGGATTGGTTAGCATTACAAGGGTTTGTTCTGGATGAAAGGGAGACGGATACATGGAATGAATAAAATAATGTAAAAGTAACTTCTTAGGTGTTTTGGCATGTGCGCTGATGGGGTTTAAGGAATATTTGTGAATAAATATATTTTTTGGGAAACCGTTATTTGCTCCGTTTCATTTTTACTATATAAATTATTTATAAAAAATTAATAAAAAGCAAAATAATTCTACTTTTTATACTGCTAAAAGATGCATGACATATGTTACGCTATTTTTCAAATAGTTACTGTATTTTGAAATAATTCTGAGCGAAATATGGCTTCTAGAAGTTGTAGAAATTCGGCTGATCTGTTCTGTTACGTGTGCGGATATTTATATTTTACCGATCGTGTTCACCAGAAAAACTTTACACCATTACTAAAGAAAGCATATGAACTTTATTTCGATTCGAAAGTTGATGATGCAAATAAATCTTGGAAGCCAAATGCAGTTTGTTCGACTTGCGCAAATACATTGGCAGGTTGGTTACGAAAATCGCCGAAGCATAAGTCGATGCCTTTTGGCGTGTCAGTAATATGGCGTGAACCGACAAATCACGTTACTGACTGTTACTTCTGCTTGACAAATATCCATGCTTTCACTTTTAAAACTAGAAAGTCTATGGTTTATCCAAATATTGAATCGGTTTCGAAACCAGTGCCTCATGATCCAATCACGTGTCCGATCCCAGTTCCACCAGAACAATATCCGTTGGACGTGAATGAACCATCAGAAAGTGATAGTTTACCTGCTTTAGAAACTAATTCTGACTCGGATTATATACCGGTGAATGATGGTGTTCACTTAATTAACCATTCAGAACTTTCAGATCTAATACGTGATCTCGCTCTTACCAAAGGAGAAGCGGAATTACTCGGTTCGCGACTCAAAGAATAGAATCTTTTATCGCCCAATACTCCGATATCTAAATTTCGTCATAGACACAGAGAACTTGTTCAATACTTTGAGATGGATGATGACATTTGCTATTGCAAAGATGTAAACGGTCTAATGGTGCACCTCGGTCATGAGCACATAGTCAACGAATGGCGAATTTTCATCGACTCTTCCAAGACTAGTCTAAAAGCCGTGTTATTGCATAACGGAAATTTATTTTCATCAATTCCAGTCGCCTACTCTGTTCATATGAAAGAAACTTATGACAATATGGCTATACTTTTGGCAAAAATAAAGTACAATGACTACCAATGGCGGATTTGTGGAGACCTAAAGGTCTTTGCAATTCTCACGGGCATGCAGACTGGGTATACTAAATTTTGTTGCTTCCTATGTGAATGGGACAGCCGCAACAGTCAGGAACATTACGCAAGAAATGTGTGGCCTATCAGGGATCGTATGCAGCTCGGGCATAAAAATGTAATACACGAGCCATTAGTTAACAAAGACAGCATCATTTTACCACCATTACATTTAAAGTTGGGGCTCATGAAGAATTTCGTAAAAGCGTTAGATAAAACGAGCAAAGCTTTCACTTATCTTCGAGAAAAGTTTCCGCAAGTTAGTGATGCAAAGATAAAGGAAGATATCGTTGTAGGACCTCAGATTAGGAAAGTTATTGCTGACAAATAATTCGAGAACTTGTTACATGGTAGTGAACTTCGCGCATGGATGGCATTCAAATCGATCGTCGATAACGTTCTGGGAAATCACAAATCTGTCGACTATGTGCATATTGTTAAGCAGTGCATAGATGCATACAGAATTATGGGCTGTAACATGTCCCTCAAAATCCATTTGCTCGATTCGCATCTTGACGTTTTCCCTGACAACCTTGGCGAATTCAGCGATGAACATGGAGAACGATTCCATCAAGATATCGCCGTAATGGAGTCACGTTATCAAGGAAAGTGGAGTGTGACCATAAAAAAAAAAGGAACCCGTTACACGCCTATTGAGGCATATTGGGAATATGGTGTTAGGCCCATATTATCTTGACCGTCGGCACACGAGGGGTGATGTGGTCGGCATCACGCCGGCCGCCTTAACCTTCCCAGAGTAGCTCTGGTACCCACTTGGGGCTGGGTCGACCCAGGAGCCGTTTGTGGCCTAAAAATTTTCCGCCTCATCTGGGGATCGAACCATAGACCACTGCGCTAGGAAGCCAGTGCACTAACAACTATGCTACCGCGGCCCGTGTGACCATGCTTGCCGATTATTGTTGGATGCTTCATCGCGATGTACCACATGCCACTCACCGACGAAAATCGACTGCAAAGAAATTCAAGCCTACATAACTGTTATACTTCTTGTACGAATGATGTTGTAATACTGTATGCGTTGTTAAAAAACTTCAATTGCGTATTTCTAGAGATCCCGACCTGATAGAGAAAAACGGTTTGCAGATTTAACAACAGCGCATTAAAATTGACCAGAAAAACATAGAAATGTTAGAGAAAGAAAAAAAAAATTTTTTTTGTTAGCCAGTGTAATTAATGTTTGACTTTACCAGTCTAGGTACATAGATCACCGGACTTCACTAACTTAGAAATGTGTGTCATGGTCGTTAAAACAGCTGAGAACCACTGACTCAGATTATGACATTATAATTTGCCATTCGTGTAGAAGTTACCAGCATATTCCACAGAGCGCAAGGTCTTTTCTTCTGCGACATGCGCCCTAATATAACCAACGAACCTTGTGTCTAGGTTTAACCGGGCACGCCTCGCCAGAACGAGGCAAAATTGTATTATATTTTAGCATATGAAATATAGCACAATGACAGGGGGAAAGAAGGAAAATGCAATGACTGATCACAGGATGACTGATAAACAAGTACCGCATTCCCCAGCCTCTAAAAGACACCCCCCCCCCCCCTCCCAAATAAATACAACAACTTTGACTCAAAAACGACTTGCGTCTTTGTCGCAAAATTGGTTTCAAGTCATTGCAAACGTTTTCAGGTAGATTTATAAACCCGTCAACGATCGATTGACCGCTTTCAAAATGGCGGCGTATCAGCGAAATGTGTATCAGACAGAGGAAATCGCCAAGGATAAATAAAAGCAGAAGGGAATCAGTATGAAAAGGATTTTACATTTCAGTACAGGGAAGGATTGTGTATAACTGCATATAAGAAGGAACGGTAGGAAGTTCTAATTTACGGAGATATATGCGTATTTCGGCTGCCCACAGTTACGCGGAAAAGCATGTAAACCCACTTCTGTTCTAAATATTAAAATCAACAAATAACAGTTTGGGAAATTACATGGATAGGAAGGTAGAGAATTATCAACTGTATAAAACTAGATAAGATGGAACAATATGGATATTATATATGCCGAGAAGGAGAAAGGCAAAATTTCAGTCGACGCACACACAGATCGGCCGAAATCACTGTTCGGGAAGGATTTTTCAGGCTTAGGTTTAAACTGTGACGTCGGTACCCTCCGATACGTCCGCGCTATCGTATATAAAGCGTAGCGGTAAACTGAGACACAGACAACGAAAGAGGTTTGAGACAGACTGGAGGCAGAGTTTCGCCACTACCCATGAATTGTGAGCGGATCGCCAGAAACATTTTTAAGTCCAGTATCTGAAGTCTGAGGGTAAGCGAAATTATGATAACTACCGTGTATAATATTTGTTATTTCAGGTTCATATAGAATTCACAAAATATGCCTGTATAATAGTCATTTGATATAATGTATTGTATTTTTAATATGATCTAAACATGTGCATTGTGGAAGATTGTTGCTTGTACAAAAATTAATCACAAATAGCCCCACAGCCTAATGAAGATATATTTATCATATTGCTTTATCGCTTACGAAGATAAAGGCAGTCCCATGGCAGAGATTGTCATAGGGAAATGAAGTGTTAGAAACTTCATCATGGAAGATCCCAGTTTACGAGGTTAAGGTGACTAGTCCCCTTCCTCGCTGCCTTTGCCTTCCCTAGTTCGAGCGCACAACTTTGTACCCATTTACAGCTGGTAAACTGGAGTGTTCTACAGCCAGTTTCAGTAAAAAGCAACCTGATCACGTGGTCACTCACTTTATTTATTTTATGTATTAATTTTGGGTAGTTGCTAAGATAGCATCAGTATTTGAATTTGTACTTGATATGATTTAGAAGGATCAAGTTATAGATCAGAAAAGGATGTATAGGAGCAGAGTAAACCAGATGATGTTTATTACGGATATGTTAATATTAATTCTGTATCATTGAAATGATGTTACTTGCTATGACTGTATAACTTTGACACCTGAGGACTGACTAGTCTGACTTATGTGCTAGTCAGTTACACTTAATTGAAATGTTAATATTAATGCTATATCACTGAAATGATGTCCTTACGTACTATGATTGTATAACGGTGACATCTGATGACTGACTGGTCTGACATCTGTGCTAGTCAGCTACAAGTCTAGCCAGATACTAGCCAATGCTGATATGTTGCAGGTTCCATGAAATAACTCAAACCAGACTGTCCAGTATCAGAAGCCTGTGTCGTTCATCAGAGGCAATCCCACAAAAGTGCAGGACCCCAAAGAGTGAACTTCAACTGGTCATTGGCATCCCTACTGTTGGGCCTACCAAGTCTGATATCAGCAAAGGACAGTTCAGTTTCAGCATTGTCAAGTTGAAAGATAAGTGTCCTGTTTGACACTGACCACCTATACATGTGAAACAGCCAATAGTTGAAAATAATAATTAACCATACAGAAACTCAGTCAACTGATGACAGTTATCCTTAAATTCAAAGGACTAATAACAGTGATTTCAGTAACTTTATTATTTAAGATCTTGAAGTCTAAACAGACAATAATAGTAATTGTGGGACTTTATTTTCTATATATTTATATATTTCAATGCTCTGTTCCAACTAGCAGTAATAGAATATTAGTGTAATTATTAAACTATTTTAACTGTACCTGAGGATTTATTCACTTCTTCCATTTTGTGGGTTTAGTGAATGTACATTTTACTTATCCCCTAGAATATAAGTAATCATAAGATAGTCACAGGGAGGAGACACCTTAAATCCTGGTACTACTTCTTACCAACTGGGCCAGGGTTTTCACAGTCTGACTATTTTTATGATAACAATACACCAGTGCTTATTTCTAAGACTGGGGTATTACTTGTAAGGTCAGAACTCTTTACTGGCATACTCTTACATAATAAATAATTTTAAATAACCTCCCGCTACAGTCTTATATACTGAAAGCTGAAATTTCAGGTGGAATTTTGATCGGCAAAAGTCTGCTAGTTTGTGTTTATCTAAGTATACTCTGAGCAATTCTCTACCGTTTGTCGTACAGTGATTGCGAGTGAACCCATTTCTACAAGCTTTCTCCGTTGAGAGTTGCCTAGTTTCTTGTTTGTCTTTCTACCACTATGTGAGACAGCATTCCAGTTAAGCAGTGCTCAGTGCACGCCATCCTGCTTGGCTACCGCAAAGCAGAGACCGTTCTTGTGACATATATTTCAGTTTTAACAATGTAACATGTTTAAAAATCTAAAACTCGTTTTAACGAATTACTATTTTTTTAAATTAAAGATTTTAAAATGTGTAACATTATTAAAACGTTAAATGAACTCAAAATATTACCATAGTTTCTGTGAGATTATCAAACTTTGGACACTAAATAATAAAGAAGGAATGCATGCGCTTAAGTGCAGCTCTGAAAATGACGATTTTCTGGGTTCTGAGGATGAAAATTAAAATCTTCAACGTTACTGTTCATTTTTTTTCCTTGAAAGATTATTTTTTTAATATACACTACATCCTCGAAAACTTTTCAATAAACGTATGATGAGATGTACTAAAATTATTTTTTCCCCAAAAATGTCCATGGAACAAAGAGTGAGCCCTATACGCCCATGCGTCTTATAGGCCGGTAAATACGGTAAATAATTAGCCAACAAAATTAACTTCACAGCCAAGAAGCACCACTGTAAATAAGACATCTAATTTAAACAAAAGGAATAATGAAAAAAAAAGATAGTCACATAGCAGACATGCCGTTGTGGGAGTGAAGTGTTAGAGACTGTACTATAATAGGTCTCATCTTTATGAGGTAGGGTGACCGGTTCTGTCTTAAAATGACAAAGTATAAAATGCAGAATTCAATTTTAAAGATTCACGGGCCTAGGGTTTTAAAAGATCTGGTAGACAGACATGTTTCTATATTGGTATGGGGGAGGGGGGGGGGGGTGGAAGAAGAAGAGACGAGCGAACAGAAGAAGTGTCCTCCCAGAATGCCAACCTCACGAGAGGAACAGACTTACAGCATGGAATTCACTGACCCCTTTGAGGAAGAAACTGTATGGCGATGTGAGAAGAATGAGACATAGAACTTTGTGAGAGAATTTTTTTTTTTTTTTTTTTCCCTTAACCAGCGGCACTTGGGCTTTCAGCCCTTCGGCCCAATGGCATGTCATTGCGAGGCTGGGGAACCTGAGGACTTTCCTTCCAACCCGGTCAGGAACTTCGCTCCTTCCCATCCACAGAGGGTTTATCTCAGGAGCCGTTCAGATTATTCAGTCAAAATCTCGGTCGTTGACACTCCTTCAAGCGCCGACGCCCGGGCTTGAACCTTGAAAACCTGGTCGCCAGTACAACGTTGTAACCATTACACCAGCGCGGCTCCCATTTGTGAGAGAAAAAGATGTGCTTTCATGAGAGAAGTCTGAGACAGAGAACTGTGTGAGAGAAATAGATGTGCTTTCATGAGAGAAGTCTGAGACAGAGAACTAACTGTGTGAGAGAAATAGATGTGCTTTCATGACAGAAGTCTGAGACAGAGAACTAACTGTGTGAGAGAAATAGATGTGCTTTCATGAGAGAAGTCTGAGACAGAGAACTAACTGTGTGAGAGAAATAGATGTGCTTTCATGAGAGAAGTCTGAGACAGAGAACTAACTGTGTGAGAGAAATAGATGTGCTTTCATGAGAGAAGTCTGAGACAGAGAACTAACTGTGTGAGAGAAATAGATGTGCTTTCATGAGAGAAGTCTGAGACAGAGAACTAACTGTGTGAGAGAAATAGATGTGCTTTCATGAGAGAAGTCTGAGACAGAGAACTAACTGTGTGAGAGAAATAGAGCGCAGATCTCTCGCGGCACAGGTGTCGGGTTCGAATCACGCTCCGGTCTACCCAGCTGTAAATGGGCACCTGACTCTGCTCTTTGAGTTAGGGAAGGAAAAGGCAGCCAGGAAGGAAAGTGGTCACCCCACCTCTCAATGCTGGACCTAGTATAGTGAAGTCTCTAACATTTCACTCCCCTACGGTAGTGTCTGCTATGGGACAACCTTGACCTTTTATCCTTGGCATTGTCACGGAGAGTTATGTTCATTAAATTTTCTATATTTTCCTCTTCTTTTCTTCCACCTATGTTCTCTAATTATTGAGGAAGTTGAGGGGAACTGCGGTAAGACGTGGAATACAATGGATGGGTTTGAAAAAAAATCGAAAAAAGGTGATTCGTCTTACCAGGACAAAAGACAAAGAAAATAGTCTACGTTACGGCCACAAGGCCTTCGTCAGGAAAGGAAAGAAAGTGAAGGCTAGATAGGACACATAAAAACTAAATAAAATAAAAACTGGGTACTTCCCTGAAGGCAAGAACCGAAATTCTATCAAAATCGCTGTCTGTTGATGACCGCGTGGCTGAACAGAAAGCGACTTCCGCCGCCGGATGTACACAATGCATACTAAGAAACTAAAAAACGAAACCGGACAATAAACTACCCAACGTGATAAAAGTGGGGACTGGAAATAGAAGAGGACAGAATGAGTGGGAGATAAATAAATATGAAAAAAAAAAAAAAATGTATATGGCATACAAATAGAAGAATAGGATAAGAGTGGAAAGAGTAAAATAGAGCAAGAGAGGAGAGGGACCTCAGACAAAGGTGTGAAAAGTGTTGAGACCGGCTGGTTTTAGACACCCCATGCGGTGGATAAGACGGTTCTCAAGCTGTTCTCGGCTGGCAGTGTCAGAGGAGCAGGATCGGATCGCTGTGACCTGGATGTCGATGGGACCATGGTGGTCAGGACCATTGAAGTGTATAGCAACTGGTGTGGACTTTTGCTGAGCGATGTCATTTAAGTGCTGGCTGAATCTGTCCCCAAGTCGTTTGCCTGTTTGGCCAATATAGGTTTTGCAGCAACGTTTACATATGATCGTATAAATGACATTGCGCGATTCACACGTGAAGCTACTAGTGATGGTGTACGTAGCCTTAGGAAAGGACACCTTCTGGGTTGAGATGACATACTTGCACGTGTTGCATCGTGTCCGACCACAGGGTAGTGTGCCAAAGTGAGTGGCATTCTCCTTTGGGAGACGGCTGTGAACAAGAAGATCCTTCAAGTTCTTGTCACGTCTATATGCCACCAAAGGTGCTTCACTGAATACTTTTTGGGTCAGAGGCTCTGCTTGGAGGATAGGGAGGTGGCGGAAAAGGATCTGTTTGACAGTAGTACTGTGAGGGTGATGGGTCAAGATTAATTTGACTCTATCCGAAGTGGATTTATGGTGAGGTTTGAGGGCCTCCAGACGAGAGATGGGGAGCACACGTTGGAGAGCAGAGGTGAGAACATGTTCTGGATAAAGTCTGTTACGGAAGAAATCCAACATCTCATTTGCTCGTAAGTGGAAGTCATCGTCGTCTTGGCATAAACGGCGGAGGCGGAGAAGTTGTGAAAAAGGAAGGGAGTCACGACAGGCCCGAGGATGAGAAGAGGTATACAGGAGGTAGCTGTGGGCATCTGTCAGCTTGTAGTATACTGAGGTATTAAGGCCGGAGGGCGTGATAGAAATAGTAATGTCAAGGAAGTTGACAGATACTGTGGAGACGAGGGAGGTGAACTTGATGGTGGGGTGAAAGTGGTTCACAAAGTCGATGAAGCGGTGTAAATCAGTCTCAGACATATCTGTGAGACCTATGCCATCATCGATATATCTGCGGTAAAACCCAGGGAAAGGACCGGAGTATTGTTGCCATATCTGATGCTCCAAGTGGCCCATGAATAGACAGGCATAGCTGGGACCCATCTTCGTTCCCATGGCAACACCACTAATTTGGTCAAAAAACTGACCATTGAATTCAAAGGAATTCAGTTGAAGGACCAGTTCAGCAAGACGGAGAAGAGTGACAGTGGATATAGTAGGGCAAGTGCGTTGGTCCAGAAAAAACTTGGAGCATCAGATATGGCAACAATACTCCGGTCCTTTCCCTGGGTTTTACCGCAGATATATCGATGATGGCATAGGTCTCACAGATATGTCTGAGACTGATTTACACCGCTTCATCGACTTTGTGAACCACTTTCACCCCACCATCAAGTTCACCTCCCTCGTCTCCACAGTATCTGTCAACTTCCTTGACATTACTATTTCTATCATGCCCTCCGGCCTTAATACTTCAGTATACTACAAGCCGACAGATGCCCACAGCTACCTCCTGTATACCTCTTCTCATCCTCGGGCCTGTCGTGACTCCCTTCCTTTTTCACAACTTCTCCGCCTCCGCCGTTTATGCCAAGACGACGATGACTTCCACTTACGAGCAAATGAGATGTTGGATTTCTTCCGTAACAGACTTTATCCAGAACATGTTCTCACCTCTGCTCTCCAACGTGTGCTCCCCATCTCTCGTCTGGAGGCCCTCAAACCTCACCATAAATCCACTTCGGATAGAGTCAAATTAATCTTGACCCATCACCCTCACAGTACTACTGTCAAACAGATCCTTTTCCGCCACCTCCCTATCCTCCAAGCAGAGCCTCTGACCCAAAAAGTATTCAGTGAAGCACCTTTGGTGGCATATAGACGTGACAAGAACTTGAAGGATCTTCTTGTTCACAGCCGTCTCCCAAAGGAGAATGCCACTCACTTTGGCACACTACCCTGTGGTCGGACACGATGCAACACGTGCAAGTATGTCATCTCAACCCAGAAGGTGTCCTTTCCTAAGGCTACGTACACCATCACTAGTAGCTTCACGTGTGAATCGCGCAATGTCATTTATACGATCATATGTAAACGTTGCTGCAAAACCTATATTGGCCAAACAGGCAAACGACTTGGGGACAGATTCAGCCAGCACTTAAATGACATCGCTCAGCAAAAGTCCACACCAGTTGCTATACACTTCAATGGTCCTGACCACCATGGTCCCATCGACATCCAGGTCACAGCGATCCGATCCTGCTCCTCTGACACTGCCAGCCGAGAACAGCTTGAGAACCGTCTTATCCACCGCATGGGGTGTCTAAAACCAGCCGGTCTCAACACTTTTCACACCTTTGTCTGAGGTCCCTCTCCTCTCTTGCTCTATTTTACTCTTTCCACTCTTATCCTATGCTTCTATTTGTATGCCATATACATTTTTTTTTTTTTTTCATATTTATTTATCTCCCACTCATTCTGTCCTCTTCTATTTCCAGTCCCCACTTTTATCACGTTGGGTAGTTTATTGTCCGGTTTCGTTTTTTAGTTTCTTAGTATATTGTGTACATCCGGCGGCGGAAGTCGCTTTCTGTTCAGCCACGCGGTCATCAACAGACAGCGATTTTGATAGAATTTCGGTTCTTGCCTTCAGGGAAGTACCCAGTTTTTATTTTATTTAGTTTTTATGTGTCCTATCTAGCCTTCACTTTCTTTCCTTTCCTGACGAAGGCCTTGTGGCCGTAACGTAGACTATTTTCTTTGTCTTTTGTCCTCGTAAGACGAATCACCTTTTTTCGATTTTTTTTCAAACCCATCCATTCTCTAATTATTGTCGCTCTTATCCTTTTTCCTGTGTTTTTTTTTTTCGCATTCGTTCGTTTGCGACTAAAATACATTACTATTTTGCCATTCTCACTTTCGCTAGTTTCGTTTCTCATTTAGAAACGCATTTCATCGCTTACGAAACGAGAAACTTGATTACGTAGATGTCAGTCTCTGCTGGTCGAACGATAGCTGTGAATATACGGTTCTCGCCAGACAGAACGTCTGCAGTTTCCCCGGTCAGAGCGCTGCCCGACCAGATTTCTGGGCCTGGGGTGTGAGAATTCGCTCCGTCAGACATGGCCGGCAGACGGATTGTCTACCTTTTGCAGCAACTGCGTGAGTTTTCGTCGGGATAGTCCGGCGAAGTGTGAAATTGCGCTCCGCACTGCAGACGGATTGTCTGAGATTTGCAACTGTCACGCGTACTCTCGGTCACTGATGGCAGTTACGACACGCGTTAAGCTGATGTAAGGTGTTTTACACGTAAAAGGGGAGATTATTTCGTTTGCGAAAGAAGTTGGGGCTTTTGTCTAATTTTAAGATATGGGCCCGAGTTTGAAACTAACTTCACTCATTCTCCATTTTACAGTAGACGTGGTCACTTCGTTCTAGAACACTTAAACTTATAAGTGATGTCTCTCAGTTTCGTTGTGATACGTAGTTTTGTGTGAGGTAAAATATTATATCTAGTATATCTAGTATTTTGTGAAGTGATAAAGTGTTTAATCGCCTATTTCATTTTAAACTAGTTCTGTGTGCAGAGTGATTATTTTTAATAGTTTGTTATTTCTTTAGTCGACGAGTTACAGTGGAAAGCAAGATAAATTATAAATTTCTAGCTAAACCCATTCGGCTATTAAAACAATTGCATTTAACTGCTAATACTCAGGCGAAGTATATTTTTCTAAACAAACTTATAAATGCTAGATGCATCATGAGTGGTGACGGAAATACGCAGATATTCCTAATTCATGATGAGGGATTTTTTTTATATAACTTATTTCACGGGAAGCTTTAAATATAAGTCAAGCTGTAGGCTTGCCGTTTAAAATGTAAGTTCTAACGAGTACCTATTCTGTATATTATATTATATGTTGTTCTCCTTCATTCAGTGAATACTGGGGTGAACCCAACTTGCCGGCGTTTAGTAATAAAGAGACATACTTGTGAGAAGCATAGACATTTCCTATCTTTAACCACGTGGGTTTTTTTTCTTCCAAGTAACACTGGTCTGACAGTGCATGTGCCATCAGAGATAGACAGTAATACCAATCCCACTAACGGTTTCTAAAGACTAGAAATATATACTGGGCTTCTGAGCCAGTTCATATTGCTCCACAAATTTAAATGTACATGCTGCCTGGCGGCGAGAATAATTACAAGAAATAACATTAACATTCTCCGACACTATTGAAAGAGTGGATAGTGAACCAAGACTATCTGTTGAGAGCAGTTGTCCACTGGTCATCTTTTCCAAATTAAGGGAATCCTCGCGTTTCTGAACTCTGTGTGCCCGTTTAAACTTGCTTAACAAACCTGATTCAAGTGACATTAACAGTAAATCTAAAATTTAACTGGTGAAGTAAACGCTCCCCGAAAACAGCGGAAGAAACCTGTATTTGCAGAGCTGGGATTTTCTTTATCCAAAGAATCCAGATTCACTGTAGAGAAGTGTCTTAAGGTTGCGCCAGACGGCGAACAGCGGTACAGATAGGTAAGCACGTGTGCCAGGGTACCCTGATGAAAGAACCGAGTGAAGGTGGACTGAGTGAGTTTTTTTTTTTTTTTTTTTGATAACTATTGATTCACCCCACTTTATAATCTCCTTACGAAAGATTGGCTGCTTAATTAAATTGTTCCTTTTGAAGGACAATATTAGACCCTAATCATATGTATCTGTAACTCTTTGGGCCATCATCTTTCTCCTAACGGGAATGTGGGCTAAACCTAGAGGGCAGAGTATAACAGGGCTATCATCCTTGTAGCAGTTTCTTGAATTTTATGACTATTTGTATATGTTTTTCCTTGATGTATTTTTTTAGGTGTTGTGAGAAGATTTTGTTGATGATAATTAAAATCTCTCTTGAACTAAATCAGTGCGTTGGTCAGCTCGTTCTAATATATATATATATATATATATATATATATATATATATATATATATATATAGAGAGAGAGAGAGAGAGAGATATATATATAGATAGATATATATATATATATATATATATATATATATATATATATATATTCATTGTTATAGATTTCCCACGTCTGTGTGTTTAACTGTCGTCACGTGTATGTGCGTGCCCGTGAGTAGATAGAAATATATGTAATATATATATATATATATATCTGTGTTTAGACTGTCTGACGCCTTAAAAGCTGTCGTAGAGGATAGGTGAAAGATAGAAGATTTTCCTCGATTTTTCAGAGACAGCCTCTATATCACAGTCTATCATCTCACTTGTGGAAATTCTATTTTCTTTTTTACTAACTCTCACTGTGTCTATCACCTATTCTAGCCTATTCAGAAGGGACCAACCCAAGTCTTAATTCTCCTATCAAAAATCTACGACAGGCATCACCAATAATTTAACCTTGAATTTCCACTTTAAAACACACACACACACACACAAGACACTGTTTGTTACATTTCCCTATGTAACAAGTCCTTCAGATTATCAATAATCTAAACTGAAATGCACACTTTACAAAGACTTATTGTGTTTCTTGCCTTTCCCCTATGTTAAGAAGGCCGGTTTTTTTGTTTGTTTGTTTGTGGTCTTTGATAGCAATTAAATTTGAGCAATTACTTGTACACATATTAGCATAAAAAAACTTGTTATTGAATACTTACAATAAAAATTTGGAGAAACAAAACGCGTAGTATCTGAATGTACCTGTTACGCACGGATCATTATTATTTTTCGTTTGTATAAACATTTTTTCATATGTATGATCATTTTTTTTTGACTGAAGTGTGTATTATGTTTTCTATGGTCAAAGGGACATAATCCGAGTTATCGAGACTACAATTTGTTAGGAGTTGCCTTCTCTTGTATAGAGACACGTTCGGTCTATAATTTCTTGAACGAAGCGTGACCACATCTCCTTATTTGGTAGTATCAGTCAACTATGGTAGATGTCTGAAACCTTTCTTAACGCTTCTTTTCATGACCATAAAAGGCGCGACTGTGTAAGACTTTTATCTCGAATGTTCTTCGAATCGTCTTATTGTGAACGGCAACTCAGAGATTGTCGTTCTGCGCATGTCAAACCGGGAGTTCGTTCTGTGTGTTCCGCCCAGTTGGGGCAGTTTAGAAATGGTTTAAGAAGCGAGCAGACGCAACTGCGTCTTGTGATTCTCTGAGGGAAATACAGTGTCTTAGTGAGTTAGTTAGCTAACTAGACTATTTCCCAGTATTATGCAGCCTGCCTGGAGGCATATGTTCATGGTTGATTTTCCGAAATAAGGTAATTCCTCTTGTATCGAACTTTATGCTATCGTCTAGAGGTTCGTCATTTTGTCGCCTATTTGCTCGCCTGTGTGATGCAAAATGGAGAGGTACTTTGACTAGGATTAAGTCACCGGTATCTGTATACCTGAACTAGTTAAATATATATGGGTCGCTCTAGACCAACAAGACTGTTGTCTGTGTTCCAGGATTCGTTATATCAGAGATCACGTCCAAGTCAGATGGTTAGACTTAGGAACATTATAAAGGTCGAGCTGACCTGTAGCCCATGTATGCTATTCACGTGCAGACAGTGAACGGACTTATTGTATACAACTGATCTGCTAGCATCAGAATGGGAGCATTTATTATTGTTTATGAACATTGAAGATCTGTAGCTGACACTGTTGCAGAAGTTATAGAAATTATTATTATTTATACAGCTTCACGAACTAGCACTCGATGATTGATGAATTTCTGAATCTATTGAACTGTGATGTCTTATGACGCATATATACAACAGCTATCATTGCTGACTACAGAAATTGTTTTCAATGTGCCATATCATCTTGCTGAACTCGTTAACCATGTTGATGTCATAAGTATCATGACTGTTTTTTGTGGCGTGCAATAAATGAAAGAAACTTATACAACGAAGTTACCCTTTCTATGACTCTACACGTCATGTTGCCTGTGTGATAACCCATTGAACTGTTCCACTACCACATACACAGCAACATCCTAAATCAGAGAAGACACCTACATCTTACACTTTAACACCAGGTGTCGATAAGGGTGGCAAGTTACCACTTCAGCACAAATCCACCCTTATCATTTTTGGTGGCCAGAGCTGGTTCTATCATCTGATATTTTGGCGCACCATATCATTTTTGGTGGCCATAGGTTGGTTCACTCTGATTCCAGCTATCAAGGGGGTCAGCAAACCCAGACATCATCATCATACTAGATACAACTACAGCATCAACTACCACCTTACAAGAAATTTTATTGAAAGTATCCGGATTTTCTGACAGTTGCTGATTTTGAAACTACCCGGCGCTGCTCGGCAATATTGAAGTTTATGTAAAATTAGAAGGACAAGTACCGAGCGAATGGATTTCCTGATCTGGTGAAAAGAAGGACAAGTGCCGTAACAACTGTTACTGTTGCGGGTTCAGAAGGTCAAGTGCCGGTTAAATCAATTTAGAAGATTCAGAAGGTCAAGTGCCGTAACAACTGTTGCAGTATTAGAAGCTCATTTCCTTCGTCATGGCTGTTTATGGGAGCAGAAGTTAATCAACGTTGGATCATTATCCTCAGAATGCTGATTACATCCTGTTCTGCACCGTGCTGACGCTGGATTTATAGAAGTTAAGTGGCCTGTTTTTTTTGTGAACTGTGCCCTTATGTTCTAACTGAGCCTTCTGTACTTTCACACTTTCTCCTATTGTTTTCATGATACATGTTTATATGTTATATGTTATTTGTTATTTGTATATTTATATGTTTATATTTCAGCGGGTTTTCTCGGTTGGGCGGAGTCTTACAGTAGAAGATACCACGTCACAGAGGTTCTACTGTTAGCGTTTTCGTTAGGGACTGTGCGAATTTCCTACAGTGAAATTTGCTAGCGACAATCGTTGCTATATCTGTTTAGTTGTGACGAGTTGTGCTTTATTTTTGTTTCTTGTATATATATTTTTTTTTTTCTTTTTTCTTCTCTCTCTTTCTTTGTGTTTTTAGTTTCGATTTCGATTGTTTGTATTTGTAGGTCTCCCCTTTGCTATTATTCAGTTCTTTACGTATATTTTTGTGTATACACTGTAGCGTCATTTGTTAGTCATATCTTCGCATATTTCTTTTTAGTTTTGCTGTTTGTGTATTTGACTTATGCGAATGTTTTCGTATTGTTTGATCTTTGTTGATTGTTTACATTGACTCTGATCTTTGTTATTGTTTACATTGACTCTGATCTTTGTTATTGTTTACATTGACTCTGATCTTTGTTGTTGTTTACATTGACTTTGATCTTTGTTATTGTTTACATTGTTGATGACCTTTGTTATTGTTTACATTGTCTTGTTATTGTTTACATAGTTCTTGCATAGTTAGCTTTCACTATTGTTGATATATATGCTCATGCACTATTGGTCTATAGTGCACTTATCATAACAAACTGGTGTTTTTTGCTTATGCACTATTGTAGTGCAGTTATGATAAATAACTGATGATTATGCACTGATTTGGGTAGTGCACTGTTAATTAAGAGGTGACTTGTGATATTATTATACATTTGATAATACAAGTTGGTGTCAACTCCTGTTTCCCACAGAGATTGGGTTCAACATAGAGATTATACAAGCACTTTATTAAGTCTTGTTGCTATTTAACATTGAAATAAGATAATTAATTATTTCAGGTTCTGTACTCACATTTTGGACATCATGTCTACATTTGAGTACTTTATTGAGCAGGGTAAAGCCCTTGGGAAGACAGGTGATAAATTAGAAGAATTTGCGACTGTTCAATATGCCAAGGCATTGAAGTCGGAAGAAAAGAAAATGAAAGAACAAACTGAACAAAAGAGAATAGAGGCTGAAATAGAACAAAAGAAACTGCAGATGCAGGTGGAGGAAAAAAGATTTCAAATGGAAAAAACAAAAAAAAAAGAGAAGCAGAATCTCAGGAGAAGAGGCTTCAGGCTGAAGCTGAAAATAAGAGACTTGAAAAAGAAGCTGAAAATAAGAGACTTGAAATAGAGGCTGAAGGAAAAAAGTTACAGGCCCAGGCTGAAGAAAGAAAGTTACAGGCTGAGGCTGAAGAAAGAAGGTTACAAAGAGAGGCTGATGAGAGAAAAGCAAAAATGGAACATGATGAAAAAATCTTAGCTTTAGAGTTAGAGAAGTTAAAGTTATTGAACACTGGTAATGCTAATGATGCAAATAAGGTGTCAAATAAGACTAATGCTAAGGATTTCAAGCTTAATCTACCAGCATTTAATCCCTCAATCGATGATATAACATTTTATCTAGATAGATTTGAAAGTGCATGTAATGTGCATAATATAGATAAAACATTATATGTGTATCATCTGTCCAAGATACTTAGAGGTGATGCTTTGACTTTGTTGAGTATGGTAGATGTGCCTGACAAAAACAACTATGAGGTTGTCAGGGCGGCATTGTTAAAGAAGTACCAACTTAACGAGGACGGATATCGTCTTAAATTTAAAACCATGTTACCAGAAACTGGAGTTGAATTCTCTGAATTCATCTCAGGCATCCGTCTTACTTTTTTACGATGGGTTGAGTTGTCTAAGACAGAAAATACATTTGAAGCTCTTATGGATTTACTACTTAGAGATAAGGTTATGTCTTCTGTTAATGAAGCTTTTCTATCTTTTCTTCATGAGCGTAAGCCTAAAAACATAAAAGAAATGGAAGAATACTGTAGCCAGTATGTTACTGCGCATCCGCACATAACCATTAGTAACTCTAAGGTGAAAGAAGGTCTGCCAGTTGCTTCGGCAGCACCTTATGGCCCAAATTTTATGCGTAAATTTCAGGGTAGCCAGAAAAATTTCAATAAAAAGAGTAATCGTAATTATGCCCAGAACCATAGTGATCAATTCCAGGGTGATTCTTCTTCCCAGAACTGGAGACAACCTAATACTACACGTTATTCTACTCCGGTTAACTTTAGAAATTTTCACAAAGGTAATCGGTATAGAGGAAAATATTTTATGCAGAGACCTCAATACCAAGATAATAGAGGTTCTCAACAGCATAGAGATAGTAATGACAGTTATGGAAACTGGAACTCAAACCAGGATAAAAATTACAGTAGGGACTTTAATGATAATTGCAGAGGCAATAATGGTCGCGGTAGATCGCAACATAAGAGAAAAAGATATCAACAGACAAACTCTGTTCAACAAGAATCTCAGGGAGCAGATAAACAGGTTAATAATGATAAAGACCATAATGCTATCGGATGCTCATCTTTTGATTTTGGTAGGGCAAATAAATGTATCCAATGCAGTACTTTATTTGATCCGAAAACCGTTAGTACTTTAAGCTGTGGTCATCCTTTGCCCGCTCTTCCTGCTAATGTTGCTCATGATGGGAGAGGTTCTCTTATATTACATAAGGGGCTAGTAAATAGTAATCCAGTCTCAGTGTTGTTTGATTCTGGATGTACTACTGTCGGCGTTAGGCAATCTCTTGTAGATCCATCCTGTGCTACAGGAAAAGTCATCAAATGTGTCACATTTGGTGGCACGTTAGAAAAGTATCCTACTGCTATAATACACATTGCTACTCCTTTCTTCACGGGAGAGGTCCACGCGTGTCTACTTCCAAACCCTATTGCGGACCTTATTATTGGTCGTATTCACGGAGTTAGGGAATGTACCCCACAGCAGATTGCTGTTTGGGAAGAGCAAAACATTGAAGCTACCAATGCGGTGGTCACAAGAGCACATGCTCTGGATCCACCTCAAACTTCATTAACTAATAATGATGAAGTAAATGACCAAGATAGTCACTTGACTATTACACGTGACTCATTTATCAAATTGCAAGAAGAAGATCCTTCTTTACAAAAATTCTTCATTCTAGCAAAAAAAGGTGATCCTAATCAGAACACTAATAGGAAATCTTGGATTTCTATGAAGAACGGCGTACTTGTACGTATGGTACAAGACTCGACTACGTCCACTCATTCACAAATTCTTGTGCCTAAGAGCATGAGATTGCAAATATTGCAACATGCTCATGACTCGCAATGTGCTGGACATATGGGTTTTTCCCGTACAAAGTCGAGGGTTCTTGCGGCTTTCTTTTGGCCATTTGTGAGCAAGGACATACGAATGTACTGTCGCTCTTGCAAAGTATGTCAGGAGGTCAAATCTAAAGGACCACGACATGCTGCGCCTATCCAGGCTGCTGACATTCCTATTCGCCCTTTTCAAAAAATGGCAATAGATATTATCGGTCCTTTTAGAATTAAGTCGGCTAGAGGACATCAATTTATCCTTACATGTGTCGATATGTGCACACGTTGGCCAGAGGCAATACCTCTCAAGAGCATCTCAACTGCTGATATCGCAGACGCTCTTTGGCTGATATTTTCTCGCTTGGGTTTTCCCGGAGAAATATTGTCAGACCATGGCACTCAACTTATATCAGACACTATGTCACAGGTAATGTCTATGCTACACATTAAAAGGTCTCTCAGCAGTATCTATCACCCAATGTCTAATGGGTTGGTCGAACGTTTAAATAGGACTCTGAAAACTTTACTTGGTAAAATAACTGAGGATCATCCTCAGGATTGGGACAGGGTCTTACCCGCGGCTCTCTTTGCGTATAGAGAGGTCCCCAATGAACATACGGGGTTTTCCCCTTTTGAACTTGTCTTTGGCGCGCAACCGCGCGGCCCTATGTCTTTACTTCACGATCTAATCACTGCCGATAATATTAGCGATGAGACTCAATCTTCTTATGAGTACGTCATTGCTCTTAGGCAAAAGATCATCGAGGCATGCAAACTAGCAACTTCGTCTTCAGAATTTGCTAAAGAAAAGGCAAGGCAGTTTGCAAATAAGAATAGATGTCTACGACAACTTTGTCCAGGTGACAAAGCTCTCGTTCTACTTCCTTCAAGGGAGAACAGACTTCTAATTGCATGGAAAGGTCCATATGCAATAGTCTCCAAAATTTCTGATGTCGACTATGTTGTCGATATTGATGGAAAGCATAAAACTTTCCACATAAATATGCTCACAGAATTTTATGAAAGACCTGACTATTTGCAGCCTATTTTCCAGGCTACGGACAATTCACAAGCAACTCGTGGTCAGTACTCATCTCTGTCAGTTATACAGGATGAGGAAACTACTTTTTCTGATGTCAATCTTCCTCTTTCTATGGTCCCACTTTATTCTACGGAATCTTGGAAAAACGTGACCGTTTCTCCAAATCTTTCCGCTGAGGAACATCGACAAGTTTCTTCGATGTTGCAAACATTTCAGGATGTTCTTACAGACATCCCGGGACACACACATGTCATAGAACATGACATTGTGCTAACTGATCACAATCCTATCAGAGTCAGACCATATCCAATACCTATTCATTTCCAGTCTCAAGTCGAAAAAGAGTTGGATGAAATGATACGTTTGGAAATCATTGAACCATCCACTTCAGCATACTCTTCGTCTATGGTTATTGTTCGAAAGAAGGATAATAACATTCGCATTTGCGTAGATTATCGCAAATTGAACCAAGTTACGAAGTTCGATGCTGAACCTATGCCTTCATTAGAAGAGCTACTCAATAAACTTTCTAATTCTAGATTCTTTACCAAACTAGATTTGTCTAAAGGTTATTGGCAAGTCCCGCTAACTGAACGTGCCAAACCTTTTACAGCTTTTTCTACACCTAGGGGTTTATTCCAATGGAATTTCATGCCTTTTGGTCTTATGAACGCCCCTGCTACATTCGTACGCATGATGCGGCGAATTCTCGCATATCGTACAGATGTCATAGCATACCTAGATGATATCTGTCTATTCAGTGATTCTTGGGAAGAGATCACTATTTGGGTTTATACGAATTACTGTCTACTCTTCGCGAGTATAACTTGACTGCAAAACCCTCTAAAGCCTTTATAGGATTTAGCGAGATTTCTTTCCTAGGTCATCGGGTTGGTCATGGTCTTTTAAAGACAGAGGACCACAATGTTTCAAAAATACTTAACATTTCGGTCCCTAAGACGAAGAAACAAGTAAGGAGTCTATTAGGTTTGATTCAATTCTACGGACGATTCATTCCGAATCTGTCCTCCATTATGGCACCGCTTTCTACTTTATTGAAGAAAGGGTCGCCTAATCTGATCCGCTGGTCTAAAGAATGTCAATCCTCATTGGACCAGGTTAAAGCCCTATTTTCATCTCCACCTATTCTTAAGTTACCTACTATTGAGAAGACTTTTGTTCTTCGAAGTGACGCCTCGTCAACAGGGATTGGGGCAGCACTAATGCAGGAGTATTCTGATACTTTGCATCCGGTGATGTATATCTCTAGGAAATTAAACTATAGACGCTGCAGAAAAGAATTACTCGGTTTTAGACCGTGAGTTATTGGCTATGGTATGGTCTATTCTGAAGTTACAAAGATTTCTTCTAGGCGCACATTTCATTGTGGAAACCGACCAGAAAGCGCTTACTGCTATTCAGAGCAAAAACTTGAAGAGCTCGAGGTCCACTCGTTATGCCATAGCTCTTCAACCATTTCATTTCTCGGTTCGAGCTATCCGTGGTTCGGATAATGTAATGGCAGACATTCTGTCCAGATGTCCACACGATTCCACATGATTCTTCTGTCATATATATATATTTCCTGATATACAGTCCAATGTTATAATGACATGTTAGTAGATTTTGTCTCACTTTTTTTTTTTTGAGGGAAATTTATAACATTGTACCATGTAATTATCTAAGAAGGCTTAGTTAGTGATATACGGGCCAAAAGATCACTCGGCCACATTTAAATAAATTATTTTCAGGATTGTATTAAGAAATTTACCAGTTGTCTTTAAGATTTGTGTTATTGATATTTTCGCAGCACATCATTGAAGTCTGCGAGTTTATGTCCATTGTGGAACTTTGAGGATATCAAGTCCTGTCCTACATTGGGAGCGGATGATGTCCACATCTTCTTCTATTGAATGTTTTATGTCACCGAAGAGCAACACATGTATTACTTATTAATTACTGTTACTTTATATAATGTAATAATATAGTGCGGTATATTAGTAAATTACACCGCTATTTGCAACACATTGTATGATAACACATAATATATTTAATTTCATATATTGGTATGAGTATAATTTGATTGTCATTATGTTGTTGCCATCATTGTGGCGTGTGTTGGTGGCACCTTCCTGGAATATATCAGCGTATACTTAGATAAATTTTTTCTCTAAGGATCTGAGATATGATCTCAGTGTCGCTCCATGCGTTGAGCTAATTTGTTAGGTATATATCCACGCATCATACGTGCGTTAGGAGCCTAGATTTTTTCCGGCTCCAGGATTTAAAAAAAAAAAAAATGTCCCATTTTTTTTTTTTTTTCCAGGGAGGGTGCGGTAATGTTACGCACGGATCATTATTATTTTTCGTTTGTATAAACATTTTTTCATATGTATGATCATTTTTTTGACTGAAGTGTGTATTATGTTTTCTATGGTCAAAGGGACATAATCCGAGTTATCGAGACTACAATTTGTTAGGAGTTGCCTTCTCTTGTATAGAGACACGTTCGGTCTATAATTTCTTGAACGAAGCGTGACCACATCTCCTTATTTGGTAGTATCAGTCAACTATGGTAGATGTCTGAAACCTTTCTTAACGCTTCTTTTCATGACCATAAAAGGCGCGACTGTGTAAGACTTTTATCTCGAATGTTCTTCGAATCGTCTTATTGTGAACGGCAACTCAGAGATTGTCGTTCTGCGCATGTCAAACCGGGAGTTCGTTCTGTGTGTTCCGCCCAGTTGGGGCAGTTTAGAAATGGTTTAAGAAGCGAGCAGACGCAACTGCGTCTTGTGATTCTCTGAGGGAAATACAGTGTCTTAGTGAGTTAGTTAGCTAACTAGACTATTTCCCAGTATTATGCAGCCTGCCTGGAGGCATATGTTCATGGTTGATTTTCCGAAATAAGGTAATTCCTCTTGTATCGAACTTTATGCTATCGTCTAGAGGTTCGTCATTTTGTCGCCTATTTGCTCGCCTGTGTGATGCAAAATGGAGAGGTACTTTGACTAGGATTAAGTCACCGGTATCTGTATACCTGAACTAGTTAAATATATATGGGTCGCTCTAGACCAACAAGACTGTTGTCTGTGTTCCAGGATTCGTTATATCAGAGATCACGTCCAAGTCAGATGGTTAGACTTAGGAACATTATAAAGGTCGAGCTGACCTGTAGCCCATGTATGCTATTCACGTGCAGACAGTGAACGGACTTATTGTATACAACTGATCTGCTAGCATCAGAATGGGAGCATTTATTATTGTTTATGAACATTGAAGATCTGTAGCTGACACTGTTGCAGAAGTTATAGAAATTATTATTATTTATACAGCTTCACGAACTAGCACTCGATGATTGATGAATTTCTGAATCTATTGAACTGTGATGTCTTATGACGCATATATACAACAGCTATCATTGCTGACTACAGAAATTGTTTTCAATGTGCCATATCATCTTGCTGAACTCGTTAACCATGTTGATGTCATAAGTATCATGACTGTTTTGTGGCGTGCAATAAATGAAAGAAACTTATACAACGAAGTTACCCTTTCTATGACTCTACACGTCATGTTGCCTGTGTGATAACCCATTGAACTGTTCCACTACCACATACACAGCAACATCCTAAATCAGAGAAGACACCTACATCTTACACTTTAACACCAGGTGTCGATAAGGGTGGCAAGGCGGTACGCTTTCAACAAAATCCAGAAGGGCTGTGAGGCTTCTAGATTTCAAAAAAAAAAAAAAGGTGAGAGGGAAGAGTCAGACAGCAAAGTGAGATAAGAGCAGGAGGTACAAGAAAGTGGTATTGTGTCAATGTATTTTTTTTTTAAATTAAAATTTTGCCTCGTTTTAGCCAGGCGCGCCCCGTTCAACCTAGACACATGGTCCCTTGGTTATATTAGGGCGCATTTCCAAACAGAAAAGACCTTGCGGTCAGTTTCAGTGATAGGACTGATATTGTGTGAATGCGAAAGGAAAAGGGTACATGACCTGCGCCACGGTCAAGATTTTCACAGACGTTGAAAAGTATATTGATAAAAGCGTTATGTTTATGAAAGATGAATGCATCTACCAGAAAAGATCAATTATGACACGTTTTCCGGCACACTAGCGTATTACGAATGACATATAAGGCACATTTCATTTGGCATGGGCGCAGGGCCGGTTATAAGTTTGTGCCCCTATTCCATATTTGATATATACTGTGGGTTTACAGCCCGAAATCAAAATAGTTCCTGCTAAAAGCGATTGACGCCCTGGGCCACAGCCAGTGTTGCCGGTACCAAAAACTGGCCCGGCATGGATCTTATGTTCCAGATAAGGAAGCGGTGTTGCCAGATAGAAAACTGATACGCCGTCTCAGACTTGCTTCTTCGCAATATATCTTACGTTTACGTACCGGACAAAAATGGACAACATCCTGTCGGGATATGTGTATGTCTAGCAGACACAGAAAATGTTTCCCCTTGAAGATAACTACAATCTAAATTTTCTCGGCATTTGACTGTAAGATTACGTTGCTCGCAGATTAGCATGACCGGGGGTGGGGGTGGGGGGGGGGGGGGGGGACGGAGGAGATTGAAATCAAAGGAATGACGGACACAAGACGATCTTGCCCTCCGTAACTTCCAGTCTGTATGTTCTCTCTTATAGATGCTCTCTACTTACGCATCTGTATACTGCCTCAAGTCGCTTTCTTTTTTTCCTCTACCCAATTTTTTTTAAATATATTTTTTCCCTCCCCTGATTTTTCTGGCGCAGTGTGTGCTATGTCCCCTCGTCTCAAAATATGCCAAATGAAGGTAAACTGTTTCTGACATCTGCAGTGAGTTTCTGTCACTTGCTGGCTTCTTATATGATATCACCAGATTTTTTTTTTTTTAGCTGTATAAGTGTTTCTGGAGAAGAAAAAAAATCTGGACAAAAAACATATCTGTTTAGTCTCAAGCGATCTGGAGGGGAGGAGAGAGAAGAGAAGGGCGTTCCGTCACTCGTTTTCGTATACAGAGGTTTTGTGTAACACTGGAGGACTACTTTCTTAAATTCCACAAATAAATATATAAAGCTACGACAAAAGAACTCGACGCTAACGCAGTCCGGCGGGCGCATATGTTTCTTGTCAGTAATAAGGTGACTAGCGTTTTATGGTGTCCTACAAGAGAATGTATCTATTAATTCAGCCGTGATTTAAAGCAGTGCTCTGCGAGGGGCAAAGCGATGCTGAGCGAAGAAAAAAATAATTGGACAGCCAGTTAAAAAAAAAAACTGTGGAATTGATGACAAGAACCAGACAAGTGCCAGTGGAACAAGAGATGAGAAGAAGACGCTGGCGATGGATAGGACACACATTGATAAAACCTGCTGATAGCATTACAAGGCAGTTTTAGTTCTGGAATCCCTAGGGTAAGAGAGGTGGGGGTGGCAGCAAAAAACATGAGAGAGATGAAAACTGGGAGACAGAAATAAAAAAAAAGGATAAATAAGGCAAGAAAAAAGATTCAGCGGATGATTCACAAACAGGAGAACGGGGACGCACGTTTTGTGAAGGCCTACGCTCCTTGGGGACACTGGGGGGTGATGATGATGATGATGACGACGACAATGATGATAAGAGGATAATGATTATGATAAGTGATAACGATCATGCCACACGCATGGTTTGACATAATGAATAATAAAATAAATATGTAAGGGAATACAGCTTTATCACAATCTCAGGAGTGCATTTTTTTACTCCCGAGGACAAGATGGGAAGGTGACACAAGGGGCGAGGGAACAGACGGTGGAAAAGGGGGGGAGAGTTAGATAAAGGGAGAGAAAGAAAAGAAACGTCTGAAAATTACGAGTGTATCAGACAACGCGATCTTCTTAAAAAGCAAAAAAGCAAACAAACTGTGCAACATCAGATAGTGTGATTCGCTTCCGTAGCTAGGCGGTGGTGCCGTTCGGCGGGTCCTGGGTTTCATTTTCCGGTAATCCACTCACTCCTGTTGTTTTTCTGTTGTTTTCTACTTCATTATTTCTGACGAGTGCCTGAGACAGACCTTTATGTGTGTAATATTTATTTATTTACTGTGCAACATCATAAGCACATTTATAAAAATCTTCAATAACAGCACACCCCCCCCCCCCCCCCCCCCCCCCCCCGGGAAAAATATACTCATCTCATCTCATAATCGGAACCTCATCTACCCCGTAAAACGAGGTGTAGAGGTGACCCAAAGAACACAAGGCTCCTGGGCAAAACATGTAATCAAAATGTTTGGCAAACAGGTGATTAGCCCATTGTGCCTGTGAAAAATATACACACACAATAAATAAATATGAAAAGTGTTTCCGACAGCCTAACTAACACTGGAAGACTAACAGTTTAAAACAAAATAGAGCGGAAAAGTAAATTTAAAAAAAAAACCAAAAACTCACATATCCGCGATAAGCAGGCTTTCTTTTTTTTTCTTTTTTTTTATTATCTTTCCTAAAAACTCAACACTGACAACAACGAGGGCAAATACTCACCGAGAGAAATCTATAAATGCCACATGTCCGTGATATAGAGCAGGTTTTTTCTCCTCCCAGCCCGTGATGTTTGTGATAAACCGCATCTGGAAATATAGACAGAAATGACAACCATTCACATCAGGTCAATGAAGCCATTATAGAAGGGAAATTATTCATAACAATAAAAGATACATGTTTACGTAAGAATATAATTATGATGATGATTTTGTTGTACCAGGTCGAAATGTGGTGATCCTTTTGACCATTGTTATCTTGTAAGAACATGTACAATTGTTAATAAAGGAAAAGCAGACAAAGAACCACACGATGAGAAGATATTCTACATTCCGACCCAAAGCAAGAAGACAGTCAACAGCAGACCTCAAACGGCATTTGTGACCGACAGGTATGGAGATACATCGTCACTAAGGTACGTCAAATGAAGATTAAAATAACACGTGAAACAAATGTATCAGTGTAACCGCTGATTCATAAAACCCAAAACAACGTACTTTCGTGTTAGTGTTAACAATGCTAGAGCTATTCCGTTCAACCTGACACTGACGCAACATTATAAATACTATCTTACATATTACTGGACGTCCGATAGGCAGAGTGGTTAGAGCGCTCGTCTCTCGCGGCAAAGGTGCCGACTTCAAATCACGGTACCGACACGCTTCAGTCTACCCAGCTGTAAATGGGTACCTGACTCAGCTCTTTGCGTCAGGGAAGGAAAAAGCAGCGAGGAAGGGAATTGGTCACCCCACCTCTCAATGCTGCGCCTAGTATGATGGTCTCTAACACTTAACTCACCTACGGCAGTATTTTCTATGGTACCACCCTTTACACATATTATTTCCATCGAGGCACTTTACCAGCATACATAAATCACAAGAAGACACGGAGACTACATCCAGGATGTTAAACCAGAGCCGACTATCTGGATCTGTTAAGACACACCAGCATCGAAGATCCTATCCCATTCCAGGAGAACAGTCGTCTACAAGACGCCAAACCCAGTACGGGTTTATGAGACCCTAATTAACAGACCAGAGGGGGAAAATATAGGACTAATTAATACCAACAGGCATGATAGCAAAACAAGGACTTGGGACGGTTGAAAATAAGGTCAGCAACCTTATCTTTAGGAATGACGGAAGAGGGCAAAGCTATATACACACAAACATAAATGCTCAACCAACAAGTCACGTGCTGATGCCAACCATTGTCTTTTTTTATTTTATTTATATATTAATGTAGTACCCTATAGTCTCTCATTACTCAAAGAAAGAACTAATGCTCACTCAAGCATGTCGTAAAAGCTGACAAATATGATAGTGTGCATTAGGTAACGTTACCGTATAGCTAAGAGGCTATAGAAAGTCCCGATTCAAGAGGAAATGAATGCTTTTTAAAAATAAAATTAAATTATGCCTCCTCTTGGCAAGGCGCGACCCCGGTTAACCTGGACACTGGGGACCCGTCGATTATTTAAGGCGCATGTTCAAATATTAAAAACCTTGCGGTTAGGTATAAGTATCGTTCTTATAACATGAATGCTTTGATTACTGGCTTCCTGTAAGGAGACCAGCTGCATTGGTGGCGACATGGAACACAAGAGGCGAAAAGAGAAAAGCAGAAAAATGAAGACCCGTTTACACAACAGAAGGCAACAGCGTTAATAAGGACAGCGTGGATATCACCGTCATCATTTCACGTTTTACTCCCTCCGGAGCACGGAGCTACCACTACATCTACCACCTTAGCAGGAAGCCTGCACTAATGCATTCAGGTGTTCTTGCAACAGTGGTTTATATAGCAATTTATTATACATGATGAGGTTGCCAGGCCCCATATACAACCTCTTATTAGTCACCACCGAAGATGGCTGTATAAAATACAAAAACACATTCCAGACGAACTTGATAACAACTGCTGAACTCACGTGCTGGAAACGACAGGACAAGGTAAGAAGCGGAGATGACGCCTCATATAGTGATGTAAGCAGGGAAAGGAACAACAAAGGCATCAAGAAGATCAAAGAACGCAACACGCAGTACTAAGAAAGCAAACACACTCAGGTAGTAAAAATAATACACTTATTACACGTGTGGTGCTTAGTCATGATTCACTCCCACGGCCAGGCGGTGGCGCGGTTCGGTAAGCGTATCACTTCTACTGCCTTTAAGTTGTCTACTGAGGAGCGTCTGATTAGCAGAGTGGATCGAGCGCTGGCCTCTTTCGGCAAAGGTGCCGGGTTAGAAACACGCTCGAGTCTACCCGGTTGTAAATGAATACCTGACTCTGCTCATCGAGTTAGGGAAGGAAAAAGCAGCGAGGAAGGGAAGTAGTCACCCCACCTCTCAATGCTGCACCTAGTATGATGGTCTCTAACACTTAACTCACCTACGGCAGTATTTTTTATGGTACCACCCTTTACACATATTATTTCCATCGAGGCACTTTACCAGCATACATAAATCACGAGAAGACACGGTGACTACATTCAGGATGTTAAACCAGAGCCCACCTCTCTGGACCTAGTATAGTGAGTTCTCCAACGCTTCACTCCCCTACGTCAGTATTTGCTGCGGGACTACCTAGTTTTCTACTTCTTTATTTCTTACGAGTGCCTCCAACATATTCAATTTATGTGTATTGTTTATCTACTGTTTACAAGCTTCCGGTTTCCCTCTTTATTTATCACAATGTTCATTCGTGTGGTACCATGGTATTACACCCAGGAGAACAATAACAACACAGGATAGCTATAACAATGAACAAAACAACGGAAAGAATCGTGATCCAACGAAAAGTAACAAATGAGAGAATTGTGACGTTATTGATCACTCTGCTTTTCGTACTCTCTCTCTCTCTCTCTCTCTCTCTCTCTCTCTCTCTCTCTCTCTCTCCCATTATCTACTTATTTCTCATTTTCAGAGCACTGAAATACGTGATCGGTCACTTGTTTACACTTCTTCCTGTAATAATTCGCCATGTCTCTTTAACTGATCATCCCTGCTGAGAGAGTAGACAGGTGATGTAACATTGACCGACAGTCATGTTGGTAAAATTCTCGTGTACCAGACATTGGCGCGCCAAATTAACATGAACATCGCCCCGCGAGCTTGGTTATCGTAACTTCCTAATTTCTCTCGTGGAGAGAACACAACCCAGATGGTCACACGATGATTGTTTGTTCGCACAGGTACAGGGCAGTAAATTATCTAAAGACACGCACCTGAAAGACGGAATGCTGTAATAAGTTTCCGGGAAGACATTATTTGTGATAATGTAGGAAGTCGTGAGTGTAAACAGGACAGATAATCGACGGAAATAACAATTCCTTATATGGAAAGTGACTTTAAAAAAAAATTCATGCAGAATTTTGCTATGAGGAGATTGTTGGGATAAATCTCATCATAACATGCATGATTGAATACAAGTGGCTGGGCAATTCGAGATGTTACAAACAACACTTCTTATTGCAGCCTGGTCAGATAGTAACAACAACGTGAGTGGGACGAAAGTTGCAATATAATCTGACATTTTCGCCAGTTTAGAGCACTGAAATTCACCTCGTCAAGAAGACAGCCAGCTAGCCAGAGTAAGGAATAGGAT